>JAYXIM010003840.1:0-17391 GCA_037575425.1 Anastrepha fraterculus
AGAGCCAAAAAAAGTACAGCGCGTGGTAACTTCTGTGCAGAACCTGATGTTAATTTGTAGCAGCATCAGAGAATGGCTAGCCAAAGAAAATGTTCGATACTGTTTGTGCTCGCCTTTTACAGTGCCTGACGCTTGTTCGGATCTAGCTCTATGCCTACATATGATAGAAAAATAGACAACAAGCCCAACTGCAACAACAGGCTTGATATGAACAGAAGCAATGTACATAAACTTTACCCCACCAGGTAACTGTGGTTGCTTACGCCCTCAGCCGGGTTGGATACTTGCAGTCTGTGTCTACACTTGCCGACGATCATTTGATTTTTCCCCTACCTGAGCATTTAGAATAGGTGGGGAAATCGCTTCTATTCAGTTATTTGTGTTGACAGTGTTGTTCTCACATTGACTGCTTGTATACTTGCATGCGCTCTTTACTACAAACACATCGATCTCTTTTACTGCTGACAGCGTGATCATTTTTGTGTTACAATTGTACAATTGTAGACAAAGCATTTGAGCGTAGTGTTAAGCTGAGTGAGTCGGTTTTAGGTATCCGTCATTACGTTTTTTGAAATCAATGAAAGAATTAGTACGCTGAGTGCGATGTTTTCCGCTCGAGTATTTTTTGGCGTGTTCATCGGTCTGTTTTAGTGTAATTGCTTCTCGTGTGTGTTTGCAGACGCGATAAATTCGCTAGCGATAAAGATTGTAAAAAACTTTTCCAAAACGATTTAATAAATTTGCCTATGATTGTTGAAAACATACAATTTTCATCGAATCTGAAATCGTAGTGCAGATAACGGAAATTCGGTCGGGCAAGCGTATTGTGAATGTACGTCCATTCATACATCCATACATATGTACATACAATGCATAGCAGAGCAGACAAATCGAAGCCGTAGCAATGGCAGAACAACGCATGGCGAAGCAGTCCATTTTTTCAATGCGGCATATTGTATCAAAATAACGAGTGTGTGTGAGTGCATGTGTGTAACTGTGAGTTCAGCTGCCGCTATTGCTTCTGCTAACGTATAAGTGCGAGCAGGCTTTCGTATATATATACAAACACACATATGGATATGAGATGCAGCGGCGAGTCGATTCATATGTTGAGTAACATGAGGGCCACGACGACTGCGGTTGTGGCTGCGCGGATGGCTACGAAGCCGTCGATGTTCAGTGGTGTATTTGTTGAATCCTACGGTGAACCTCAATCACAGAGCCACTTGTCACAATCACGGACATTGGCTTCGTGGTGGGCAAGCAAAATTTCCTTCTACCCCATTTGAGCTACTTATTCTCTTCGTATTTTCTCTTTCGTAATTTATTTTGTGCTTAGTGCAAATGTGTAGTGTGGTGGTAGTGATAATATTCAGCTCGTATAGGTAAAGATCTGCCTATAAATGGATGTGGAAGTGGTGAATTTGAGCAAAAAAAAAATTAAAAAGAATAAAAATTTAACTGTCCAAAAATAAAGCAAAGCACGAAAAAAGATTTAACATCGATACAAATTGGCAACTGCTGTTTGTTCCTATTGCCTTCGTTCTCTTCAACTTTATAACTTCTGCTCTTCTCATTTATATGCCCCGCTATACATACATATGTATGTACGTATATGCATACATGTACATGTTCATGTGTATGTATTAACACAAACAAATGTTTGTATGTACGCATGCATATACCTAACGTCTATTTCATCGATCGTACTCGGCGCTATTCGAAACATCAGACAGCAAAAGCAGCATTTGCTTGTTGGCCTTTCTGTCTCTACCATCGGCAAAAGCTGTCTATCACAGTGAACCATATTCCGTCGTATCGCCTATGCAGTGTTTTGATTGTCTAACAGTGCGCTAACGTCTTTCGGACGTGTCACAAACGTAATAAATTATTCATGGAAGGTAGTCGCATATGCATACAAAATATATACAATTCTCTAACGCGTGAAAAACAACAAAAACATAAAATTACTATCGCTACATTTGCTGCGTAATCCGTAGCACACTCAAAAACATAAACAGTTGTACGAGATTGTGTATGTGGATATATACAAATATGTATGTATGTATATATATGTGTGTAAGTGCAAGATGCTTGAGAAGGGACCTACATATGTATGTATGTATGTAGATATGCTAACGATCGTTGCGAAAATATGTGTGTACCGCAACATTCGGCTCTCCCACGAACACATAATAAACTATGCGTGCACTTGTGCCGATCCGATAGACTAGCCAAGTATGTACTAATGTGTACATATATATTTGTAATTATTATTGCGAATATGTGTGCAGAAACATACATATGTATCTACATTAGGACATGTTAGTATGTATGTATGTAATGAGGTCACTGTCCTCTCGTAGCTGCACAGCATACACTTGCAGAGCTGCCGCAGTCACAGCCAACAGCCAACATCCAGCAACATTACTATCCTATCGCATTGGAGCAGCTCAAGAATAATTAGCAACAACGACATCGTCGCCGACGGCGGCAACATTTGCACCAGCAACACTACTACATTTGCTCCATACACCACATTCGTTGCAGTATTCCTTAAATGCTTAGGTTTTTTTGCACGATACGATTAGCACGCAATCATAATCACCGCTCTGTGCTATGTTTTTTGTAGTTTCGTTGTGTTTTATGTGGATTTGTTTTTCCTGTTATTTTTTATTATGCTATGTTGATATTTTTTATGTATGTATGTATGTATATATGTGGCACATATGAACATATCTATGTTTGCTTTTCGTTCTAATTACATTTCGGTTTTTCTTATATTTATGTATTTTTGTTCCTAATGCTTCAAATATGTGGGCACATATGTACATACATATACAGATGTATGTACATATTTATTTATGCTTGTGTTAATATGTTTTATTATTATGTTAATATGCACATTCATACGGAGCTCTACCTAGTATATATTGCCAGTTACGGAAAACTAAGTCGACCTGGGCACTGAAAGAGCCGCCACTAGTGGGGGGGCCCCAGGGCAAGAAGAAAATTGAGGCTTCCTCAAAAAAGGTTTTTTGGTCCTCTCTATCACATATTAAATAAATAGTTAAAGTGTACAAGATAAGACGCCAATCAGTCCAAAGTTGCGGGTGAGCGAATTATATTTATATCGACAAAAACATGGGAACTTTGAGCTTTGCGCAAACTTACAAGAGACGAGGAACAATTCAAGAATGATATATGTATGTACCTATACATCTATGCTTTTCAAGGGCATTTATTAATTTTCCCATTTTTGTTAATTATTTTCTTCAAACACTTTTGAAAATTGAATGTAAATAAACAATCTTTCTAATCTGCCTAAAATTCACAAATGATCCTAAATCAAATTAAATTAAATGAAAGACGGGGATGTTCAATTCCTCTGACAAATCGAGCATTGTGCCGTAGTTCAAGTGCTTCAAGCAAACCTGCCATTTGGTCTCATTTCATATACATACATATGTTTTTTATGTAGTATCGTTCTATTCATTTTTGGCAGCTATCGAAGCCAAGCTAGCAATGCCAGCATGCATTGGGCCAATATCTTTAGGTCCAAAGGTCGAGTTCGCATTGACTGTGTTGTAGTCTTTGTAGTTATGGTTTGTTCTCAATTTGAGTGTCGATTCGCAGCAATGAGATCTGTTTTAGAAACATACAAAGTTGTTCAGAAAATTTTTTTTATAAAAACAACTGACTAAGAAATTTCTCAAATCAAATCAGTAACTTTTTTACTAAATACAAAACGTGATTTTCTTCACTGCTTGACTGTATGCAGCAGCTGTCTAGTTCACCAGTGTCACATATGATGTATGATTGACGTACGACGCCATTTGCAAAAATTTTAAAATTAATTTTGCGCCACCTGTTATGTAGAGTAGTGCCCGCTCGTTTTAGAATAAAAATATATGTATAATTGGCATGAACACTTCTGTTATGTGTTTGGCCGAGCTCCTCCTCTTTCTATCATTTTGCTGTTTCATGCGCGGAGATTCGAACCTACACTCGTTTAAGTGTCCTAATTTGGGTATCCTTTACATGGAATAAAATGCATAACCACTTTAAACTTAAGCAAAATACCAAAATAGAATGGGCTACAAAACTGCATACTCAGGATTATTCTAAAAATTCCGGCTAAAAAGCTTAAACATTTGATGAAAATTTGTTGAATTTGTAGGCTCCTTCTATGTTCGATTAACTTAACGAAAAATTTGCATATGAAAGCAACAACAAAGTTATCGAGTAAGATTCGCCGCTAGCGAGTATGGCTATAGCTCATTAGACGCACTGCATTACGAACACATGTCATTTTAGGCAGCTCTCTTCCCGCATTGCCGACTTACATACATATGTTCATGTTCATTTGTACCAGTTGCTTCATCTATTAGCCACTTGCTAAGGCATGGCGAAAAGAAGAGGCAGTTGAGGAATTTGTAATATCCTGTAGACCTGCTACAACTACTCATTTTGTGGAAGTGATGTACCTACATATGTACGTACATATGTTGTAATACTTGATGGCAATAAAAATAAGCTATTCTCCTACATTCAATCGTTCATATCGCGAATAAGAATGCATTGATGATGAACTATTGTAAATACGTTTTCTTATACTGATCTCAAGTTCTTAGCAAAACACAAACATTTCGCTTTCTGATAAAAAATAAGAAAAAGCACGATTGATACACTTGGACAATAGTGGTGCATCTTGGGGGCTTCGAATCCACCAGTTGTTCACGCTGAACCTTCGTGATGGATTGACTAATCAACTGGATTTTCCACCAGAAAACCATTTTATTAAATGGCCTTGACGTATTAGAGAGCTTCCACTTCGCAATGCTCCTTAAATCTTCAATAGAACGGAGGTCTGTGCTCTGGGAGAACCATTCCAGCACGCAAATACCTTCATCACGTAAACTTTTTTGTCACGGCAGCCGAGTGCTTATGATCGTTATTCTGTTCGAAGCGCCAAATTATCAGCTACTACTCTGTCGTTTAAGACTGCATGACATTTTGCAAATTTTCCTTGGGGAAATGTTTGGTATAATGCCGCACACTTTAAAAAAGGAAAGAGGGGTGTGTCACCATTCAAAACAGAAATTTGCACTTTCCGGAGTGGATGTACGCATGTATACATATGTACATAACTACATATTTGAACGCACGAGGTGGCGCAAAATTAATCACCTATTTTGATTCTTAAATACTTTTTTTACTAAATAAGAAAAGGATTTAGAGTGATGATAATCTTTTTTTACCTTTGCAAAAATTGTAAATCTTCACATTTGGTGATTTTAATTTTGCGCCACCGTGTATGTACGTGTGCATGCTTATTTACTAATGAAAACAATTATAAATAAATATGTACATATGTACATACATACATACATATTTATATATCATAAGCACCAATAAAACCAAAGTTATGCACTTAAATACTATTTTTACATTACCCATAGTGGATTAATCATTTTGTATTCCCCGAAACACAATCACAGCAACAAAAATTCTATAAATACACACATCCGCACATTTCAAACGCTAATCAATTCACATGTGTGTTTGTTCGCTTGCCAAACTCAAAGCTTAGTTACGGAGCGCATTTTGCTACTGATCCTCTCACATTATCTGCTTCCGATTCCAATTGCCCTTCACCTGTTGTTGAGCTTCTCACTCTTCGTTGTTTTCTTGACCTTGTCTACTCTGCATTGCTCAATGTACATACTCGTATACTCGTACATCTTGATTTTTCGCCAATAATTTCCAAAATCTTATAAGTAAAATATTAATTCACCTTAGAACCTCGTTAATATTTATAGAAGCAAGTGAACATTGTAATTTAAATCTTAAATCTTGTGCAAGCAGATGTTGTGAAATGACTTTCGTAATAAATTAATGTGTATGTGTATTGAAATTATAATTACAAATACATAGACAAATACTTCAAGTGATAGCTTTGAAGTGAAGAAGTGAAAACAGGAAGCTGACAGTTTTAAATACACAACTAAAATCGCTTTAATGCGGAAAGAAAATTGGATAATGTCCTCGGCGGCTCATTGTGGAGACATCGATTCTTTAAACTATGAAGAACTTAACGTCATCGGCACAGGTAATGTTCGATATTTAAAATCATTTTTGTTTTTGTAATAAATACTGCATGCAATGTATGATGAAAATTAGAATAGTATTACCACAAGCCTTCAAAATTTGAACAAGTCTTCAGTTATCAGAACAGTTGAGGGATTGATTTTTGAGTATTTTGCATTTTACGCGCTGAATACGAGACTGGCATCTCTCACGCCAGGAGTTTGAAAATTTTAAGTCATATCTCCCAAAAATTGGTATTTTGGTCATTATTGTGATTTTTTTGTTTTTGCAGACAAAGTTTTTTTATTTTAATTTCCCAATTTTAAAAAGTGGTTTACAACTGTTTTTGAGAAAGTTATGAATATTTGAATTTGTTGGCAGTTAGCCATTTCATTTCTCAAACCATTTTACAATAAAAGTTATTTATTATTTATTACCCCTTCTTCTTAAGTATGAGCGAGCACATTTAAGCCTGAATATGTTTGATAAATGGTTATAAATGATACCGGTTTTGAAAATTAAAAGAAAACTTTACATCTCCGAAAAAATTCACAAAAATTCACTCGAATCAATTTGAATTCCTCAATTGAAAATCTCGATATTTTCGAAATGTGCGTTGTGCAATTGGATAATTTCGTGAGAAGTTTAGAAAGCATACGTTGATTTTACAAAATGTGCTCGGCGTATGAGAAACGATTTGAAGCAGTGTTCCTATGTATGTACACACCCTAAAAGTCCAAAAATGTAACGTGCATCTGCAGCAAAATATTTGAAGATATCGAAGACGTTGATAAATAAGTGGAGCCCCGGACAAGGCCAAAAAAAACTCTCCAAAGCAAGATCAGATCGTTGATTTGTTTGCGGAAAAGCCGAATTTATCTTTGTGTGAAGATGAAACAATATTAAGGAAAAGTTTTCAAAAACACGACTCGAGAACGTTTATATGCAGAAGAGCTCAAATTCCGGAGCACATTGAAAAAACCTCTGCTCTCTCATTTTCACATATTGAAAAAAAGACTTTCATGGGCTAAGCAAAATTCAGAACGGAATTGGACAAGCGTAATATTCATGGATGAATCTTCCTTCTGGGCGAATAGTTGCATACGTCGGTGCTGGTTTACTGCTGGTGATCGAACACTTCAATAAACTGCCCAAATAATCCATGGCTACATCTCTACAAAAAAGGATTTGGCCGTTTATTTGTGTTTACCACCGATTTGAAAAAAAGCATTATTACTGTCAGCTGCGAAGAAGTTTGGAGAACTAGCTAACCTGGGATTTTACAAGAAGACAACAATCCCAAGCATCGAAGTCGAAGGTGTGTAGGAAATAGTAAAATTGGATTGAAATGTTATGTTCGCCTATGTTATTGAAAATGTTAAAGGAAAACAAATATGGACGCTCAAATAGTAATCAAGGCAAATTCGGCTGATTCGAAACGGATTACCTCCACAAAACACAAACTATAACTCGAAGATGTGAAGTAGTTGTTGTTGTAGCAGCATAAACATTCCCCATACATACCATATATGGGGAATGCTACTGAAGTGACAGTCCTTGGCCGGGTATAAATCCCCGGTCGTTCCGGTAACGTAGAACCGACTGTCATGGGAACGTGAAGATGTGAAGTCATTATGGCTAATGGTGGTAATTAGACATTTTATTGAATATATTGCATATAATAAATATTAGCAGCCCATACAATGCGGATTGTTAGAATCGAATTGGTCAAATAGTATCTAAGTTATGGTGGTCACACTTCTATTAGACAGATTGTGTATGTCGCCACTAACGTTCTTTTTTTAACTAGCGACTTGAGGACCTTGTTACTATTCTGACCCCTAGTATAGATAGCAGTTGTATGCCACATGAAGCAGAGTAAATTATTGAAAGTATCAACTAATTGGTGTGTCACCAACTTTATTTCCGGTTGTCGTTTGACCTCTTTGGTTCAGGTGGTAAAGAGGGCCGCCGTGGAATTAGTTGGGAAAAGCCATAGGTTTCTCGCAGGGAAAAAGCAAGAAATTTCGGTGAGATAACTGTTTACCTTTAAGCACAGGTCATCTAAGTTATTGCCGGATGACAATATCGATTTGATTAGGTTAGCTTATCTGCGTTATGTTTTAAAAAATCTTCCCCTCATAACTGTAAATCGTCACCTCATATTTTATCCAATACGCCAAAAAAATCATAAGAAAAAGCTGATATAAATCATAATCATAGGTAGGTAGGTTTGGCAGCCGCATCGCACATAGAGACAACGATGCCACTTAGACCACGGAGTGGGTCCGTTGTGAGCCGCGCGGGCTGGGCTACATTTCCCTTTCCATATTGAACCATCCTGAGCTTTTGACAAAGCGTAAAAGGTTGTTGATACCTAAAGTGTATAGATTATCTATGTTCGTTAAGAAGTAGGATTTTAAAAATCGGTTTCTGCTTCTGGCTAGAGCCGGGCATGTGCAAAAAAGGTGTTGAATTGTTTCCAATTCCTCCTCATTTCTGCAGCTACTACAGAAATCATGCGTGTATACGCCTAATCTCCTTGCATGATTTCCTATGAGACAATGTCCTGTGAGGGCCCCTACTAAGGTCCTGATTTGAAGTCTACTCAGTTTTATAATACTCTTGGACAGACGTAAATTAAGCCTTGGCCATGTTTGCCTAGCAATTTCGCAGGTGTTAGCGCTAATCCATCTCTGATTTGCAGAATTGATTAGTGCGTCCTTAATGAGAAGCTTACAAGTTGCGAGAGGTATCTCCATAAAATTACTTATGTCTGGCATACAGGTACCTTCCCTTGCAAGTTGGTGTGCCCTACAGTTCCCTGGTATATCTCTGTGGCCTGGGACCCAGCATAATATTATACGATATTGTTTGGCCATCTCATTTAGAGATTGGCGACAACGTAAGACACTCCTTGATGTTGTTTGGAATGCATCCAGGGCTCGTAGGGCAGCTTGGCTGTCTGATAGAATGCAGATATCCGTTGATGATATTCTGTTTATCTTTAACCATTTTAAGGCTTCATGAATAGCGTTTATTTCCGCTTGAAAAACGCTACAGTGATCCGGTAATTTAAAGGATTCACTAATAGAAAGCTCTTCGCAAAATAACCCTGATCCTACACCGGTGTCCATTTTGGATCCGTCCGTGTAGATCTTAACGGGTGTATTGGGTGTTGGATCTTCCTCAAGCCATTCCAGTCTAGAAGGGATTTTCATTAGGAAATTCCTTTCGAAGCAAAGAATGGGAGGGTGATAATCACAGTCACTGGGTATATCCTTGTAGGAGTCTAAAATGGTTGAATGTCCATGTGTGACAGTTCTCCATTGTGAGCTCGCTTTGTGCCTTAAAGCGGCGCAGGCCGCTGAGTATTTGCAGAAGAGATCTAGGGGTGGCAGATGTAGCATGATGTCCAAAGCCATGGATGGCGTGGTTTTCATGGCGCCACATATTGCTAGTTCCGCTGATCTCTGCACCTTATTCAATAAATTAGAATAGGTTTTTTTCTGCATAGCACACCACCAGACAACATTTCCATATAGAAGAATGGGTCTGACGACAGCAGTGTAGAGCCAATGAGCAACCTTAGGTTTAATTCCCCAGGTCTTCCCTAAAGCTCTCTTACAGGCATAAAAAGCTAGGTTCGCTTTCCTGACCCTTTCTAAGGTGTTTGACTTCCAAGTCAGTTTCCTATCTATGTTTAGTCCCAAGTACTTGGTTTCTTCCGAAATCACAAGAGCTTCCCCTTTGAGCGTAATTGGACTTAGCTGAGGGATTCTGTGTTTCCTAGTGAACAATATGTGTTGTGTTTTGTCTGGGTTGACTCCTAGACCACACTTTCCTGCCCACCTAGAAAGTATATCTAGAGCATTTTGTATTAGGTCTCTTAATGTAGATACAAATTTACCAGAGACAGCAATAACAACATCGTCGGCGTAAGCTATCACCTTACAGCCCACCGATTCCAGTATTAACAGAAGTTTGTTTGCAACTGCGTTCCATAAAAACGGTGAGAGGACTCCACCTTGCGGTGTACCTCTACTTACCAATCTCCTGAGCACCGATTCTCCTAGTTCCGCTTCAATGATTCTACTATTTAGCATTTTGCCAATGAAGCCTACCAAGCCCGGTTCTACCCTAAGATCAGTGAGTGCTGCAGTAATTGCCCCCCTTCAACATTGTTAAAGGCCCCTTCAATATCAAGGAAAGCGGCTAAAGTAAATTCCTGTTTGTGCAGTGAACTCTCTGCCGTGTAAATAAGGTTATGTAGAGCTGTCTCTACCGATTTCCCTTTCGTGTAGGCATGTTGTGACGTAGAGATAAGATTTCTATCTATAGTTAGGCTTAAGTGAAATTCTATCAACCTCTCCAAAGTTTTCAATAGTGAGGAGTGAGAGATGATGGGATGATGAGGGTTAAGGATTAACAGGTGCGTCGGTACGGTGATCTTCATATGGTGATTGGATGGCCACCAATTTTGCCATGATGGCTAGCCAATCCTCATATGGAGCTTCCCTCTTAGTTCGTATTGCGTTGGTCCCCATGATATGGGGGTCAAACCAACACTTAAGCCTCATCCCCGCGACAAGGAGACCAACATGATGAGGAATCATAATCATGCGATGCACTAAAAAAAAAGCACGGCAATAGATATTTTGTAGGTATACCCTACACATTCGTATCGTTGTCGGTTGTAAAGGATGATCAATTTAGAGGTGTCGGATTTTAAATTGAATTAAAACAAAGAAAATTCCAAATGATTGGACAGTCTTTATTAGTTTTATGTAGAACCATTCCTGAAATTTAATTTTTAAAGAGAATCCCTTTCAAATGCTTGTCGCAACTGCGCTGTAATTTGGCCATCCGTAAACACCAATTTTGAATGACTCGCTGGAGGACTCCGGTCGGTATCTAGTTAATAACTTTAGTAAAGTTGGCTTCTAATACCTCAATCGAAGTTGGTTTATCCACAAAGCACTTAGACTTTACATACCCGGCAAATAAAAGTCCAAAGGTGTGATATCACACGATATTGGTCGCCAGTCCAGTGGTCCGAGGTGAGACATGAATTGCTCACCGAAAAAAAGGCGCAGTAAACCCATTGTTTCACGGGCTATATGGCTGCATGGCAAGTAGCGCCGTCAGTTGGAACGTTAGAACCAAATGGGGTGAAGATCACGGGCTTAAATTTCCGGCATCAAAAAGTCGTTTATCCTCTTTGAAGAAATGATGATCCCTCCAGCCCATAGGCCGCACCAAACGGTTGTTTCCAATGGATGTAATGGCTGTTCTTGAATGGCTTCGGGTTGTTCTTTAGCCCAAATATGACAATTATGCTTATTTACGTATCCATAAAGCCAAAAATGGGCATCATCGCTGAACATCATAAGTTGGCCTGAGCGCGCGATGGACACTTTTCAAAGAGCGTCGATTGTCATAATACAATTTCACGATTTTTATACGTTGTTGAGCCTTAGGTCTTTCCATGATGAAATGTCAATGAATACTGAAAAAAAAGTATGTATTTAGTTTGACAGTAGTCACGCGTGATCTGTCGAAAATACCCTATTCGAAAAAGTATCTCTTATCTGATCACTCTTTATAACTTAGAACGAAGATTGATACGTCATAGGCCACTGTTTTGTTTTTTTATTGTTGTTAGTGGTAGTGCATATTAAATTGCCATATGAGTAAAAGTAAACTTTAGTAGTAGTGCAAAGTGGCCATCTATGGTGGTAGATCACAATCAATTCCAGGGTTAGGGATCAGAATTTTTGTTCTCGCAAAATATAGGTCACCCTCACATGCTGTGATATAAGTACATTTGCCTGTACTTATACATGCACACACCGAAAATAAAACAAAGTTAACAAAGTACATATCAAAGTAAAATGGGTAAGTGCCATAATATTTAGACCTGCTATACTTTTGATGTCAGTTGGTGAAAGTCAAAGCAAAAAAAGTCTATCGCAAAATACCTATGTATATATGTGAGTGTGTGTGTATGTATAAACAAATTTCGTGCATGCTCGTGTTGGCATTTTGTTACTATGTATGTACCTATGTATGTCTGCCTCTCCTTCGTTTGCTTTTCAACAGCGCGTATCCCACACCTCTCAGCATTTTTGCAAAAGGTGTTCGCTAATTTTAAAGACGTTTCTTGTTTGGCTCGCTAGACGTGGAATTCATAACGCATTCACCGACCTGTTAACTGTGTTGGCCTAAAAATCTCCAAGTGATGTCACTGTGTTCGGGGGAAGGTAAATTATTTACTTTAATTCATTAAAATTTAATTTAATAAATAACTTTAGAAATTTCCACTCGCTCGGTCTCAGGGCATATTAAAATTTTTGTGCGGACATAGATAGGTATGTGTGTGTAGATACATATAAATTCATGTGTTTCTATATCATTTATACAAAAGCATTAAAATGACAATATAACTAAAGATAATCAGAACAGAGCTGATGGCCTCGGTAGCCAATGCTCTAATACATATTTTACTATTGGTATTCATACCACTATCAAAATTATAATAATATACATGCACTTTTGCGTATGTATAGAAGTAACATGAATATTAATATCTGAATCATATAAATTAAGTGCTTTTAAATTTGAAATACATATTAGGGCAGCTATACGCTGGCTGTAAAGAAATGTGACTGACAGGCAGTACGTAAGCTTACATATTTGCCCACCGTTTATATGTATGGATACGCTCTTTACAATGTGTGCATCTATTGATATTCGAGTATACAATTAAAAGAGATAAGAATTAAAATGAAAAATATAGAGTTTTCGAATTTTTGGCTACCTTTCACTAAAATTCGCAGACTATTGGATTAAGTACGCTCTGGAGATTGCTTAATTCTAGTACGTACACATATAAGTATGTATGTATACGGCTGTCAACATGGAACTAATTTCATAGATAGCAGCGTAACTTTTTTTTGAGAGTTCATATCGGCAAAAATTGCATAATTTTGGGTGTAGCTGTTCAAAAATTAAGTCTGTTCGACTTTAAATCCTTACGTGATCTGAGTTCAGGCCGGCGTAAGCCAGGTTGGTTTCTATCTTTAATGAATTAATTAAAATAAACGGTTTTTAATAAGAGGTATTATTTTGATATTCAAAGAAAAATGCAATTTTTTTAATAAAAATGATCGCATTTATTATAAAGATGAAGGTATGCCGTTAATAGTGGAAAATAACATCAGACAAATGACCACCACGACCACGCTTACAGGGCAATATCCTTTTCATGAAATTTCCCATAACCGAATTGCAAAGTGGCTGCCCTATGTCCTCGATAGGCTCACGAATTCATTTTTGAGTCTTGAATCGACCCTAGGCTATTGGCGTAGACCATCTCTTTCACGTGGCCCCAAAGAAAAAAGTCACAAGGAGTTAAATCACAAGATCTCGGTGGCCAATTATGATCACCTCTTCGAGAGATAACACGGTCCGGAAACTTTTCTCGTAAAGATCAATGGTTTCGTTGCTTGTGTGGTACGTAGCGCCGTCTTGTTGAAAATAAACTTTGAACAGATCAATACCATCCAATTCCGGCCATAAAAAATCGTTTATCATCTCTCGATAGCGCAATCCATTCACCTGTAACACCTGTTATTGGCAAACCCTCAAAATTGATAGCAAATGGACACCAATATTTATGTGGAAATAATGCAAAATGTTATGTTGCCGCATTGCACACAGGAAATGCCAAAAAAATGGGTCTACCAGCTGGATAATGATTCTAAACACACGTGTCGGAAAGCCAAAGATTGCTTTCGCGCAAATAAAATTGGGGTTATGGAATGGCCAGCTCAGTCCCCCGACCCCACTCGACCTCAATCCTAGAGAAAATCTGTGGAAGGACTTAGAAAGAGCTGCACACAATGCCAAACCTAGTAACGATCAACAGCTTTGGGATATTGATAAAGATGAGTAGACGAAGATTCCGATGCAGCGATATGAGCAATCGGTGCATTCATTGCTCCGCCGTTGTGCTGCCGTAACAAAAAAAAATGGAAAATTCAACTAAATATTAGGTACAACTTTATATCTGCAAACTTCGTCGATGTGGTTTTTCCTACATTTTTTTATAAACTTAGTCAGAATGCGTTAATTATATGGCCACTGTTATTTTAGTGTTAAGCCTGCATTCCTATCTTTTACTATCAAAAGTCTTGTTTTTCGTCATAGAATTGATTTAAATATGTGTTCAATTAAAGAATAGAATAATATTTCAAAATAATAATAAAAGCTTTCTATGATGTGATTACAATTTTTTTGAAAATATCTAATATTTATTTGGTACTGCTATTTTCGTACTCGTAACTGTATGTAGGTATCCTGTACCTGTGTTCAAAATCATAGGAGCCCCACAATTTACCAACTTTTAGCAATTTTTTTAATTTTAATTTTTTGTTCTATGTTTTTATAAAAGTATAGTGCATTCTACAACAAAATCTTTATCACTCAAAAGTTCCAGTTTCAAGTGATCTCAAAAGTCGCGTTGATTTTTGACAATTTTTTTCATTGAGGCGTTGATCATTTTCGCCATATAAAAGACTACCGAAAATGTGCTTTAATGACGGAAAATTCTCAGCATCGTTCGGAAAAGAGACTTCAAAATCAATGCAATTTTTGAGCGACTTCAAACCAACCCGTTAACAATCGATTTATTAGACTTTAGTCTGTAGCTAAATTTTTGAGAATTCGATAACAATCGCTAAGAGAAAAAATTATGCCTCAGCACACTTTTTCTACGTTACCTTGCTTTCAATTACAAGAAAAAATTTATCCAGTAAAGCATCTTCCTCTTAAAATGAAATGTGACTTTGCGCTCTCAAATTTTTTGTATATGAAAACATCAGAGTACAACTGATGTTAGTTCACCACTTTGTAGAAGCCAGCAGTTAATAAGAGAAACAGTTGATTCTATTTTTGCATATTCCTTTTCTTTATTGTTTTCATAATAATTTTTATAAGTACATATTAATTTGTTTTATTTGGTTTTTGATAGCACTTATCAAAATAATATTAAACACATACACTAAGTATGTATGCGCCTATATCCACGAATACAGATACATATACTCGTATACATATGTACATATGTTTATATGCATTACTACAAATTTGTGAATATACTATATGTACATACATAGGTATATACTCGGGACCCACTAAAGAAAATGAAATTAAAAATTATATAGTGTCGATCCATTTATGTCCAAAAGATGACTGGCTTACGACGTCATTTGCAAAAATTATAAATTTTCTGATAGAGTGATTAATTTTGCGTCGAGAAAGCAAAAACCAGACTTTGAATAAACCCCGACAGACATTTGGTATCTACTGATGAGAACATTTTTGGTAGAGTCCGTAATAAATGTGGACGCTTTTTATCAAGGAGCTATGAATAGTTGCAAAGTGGATTTTAATTCCCAATTTCAATTTGAATTTTTATATGATTTGTATTTATAGATTGAATTTTTAGTTACATACATTAATGGAAAATTTTTTTTTGCAAAAATGAATTGTTTTTGTTTTATACACTTATGCTTTATAATACTTATATAATATGGTTTTCATACTTCTTTGCACGGTTTTTGGGAAAATATTTAGAGTTTTTCAGCTTACACGATTTTTATAGTTGGAAACTTATATCGTATTTTTCTACACGACTTTTTTCACACATTTCTTACGAACGTATCTACCGTGTAAAAACAGAGTTGGGTGTAATACTTTTAGCTATGCCCTTACAATTAAGCCAGCTGGTGGTGCCTCTTCGAAAATACCTGACGAGAGCCGGATTCTCTTGTGCACGAGTTGCAAAAGAACACTCGTTTAAATGTCGATTTACATTTAAAGTAATAACTAAACTTGTTTACCAGTTGAATCCAACACGCACAAAACCATACGATTTGGTGTGCGATGTTGCCAAGCTCAATTATGGCACTATTGTGATTGATCCGAAGGGTTTTTGCGGTGCTATTTAGCTCGAAAGGCTGGATTTGTGCACTTAACAAAAAGGGCGAGCATAAGCCAATATGTTACGGAATATGGTGTCCTTCAGAGTTACAGTAAGTAATAATTTGACTGCTTATTACTCAAAACAAAAAAAAAAGTATTACGATTCAGAAAGAGCACCTTTGAGTTTGGCGAACAGAATTCATACTTTACTGCAGGTGTTTAATGGGTTACATGGGTTTCGTCGGGTAAAAAAACGCGAATTTTGGCAGACATTTTTCCAAAAAAAATGAAAATTTCGGTCAAATTTGCTTGACATTTTGTTTTTTTTAAATAGTTGTAATTGAAAAAAAAAAAAAATCCTTCATTCAAGCACGAGTAAGTTGTATCTCGAACACCTGTGTAAATTTTCATCAAGATCGGTTGAGTAGTTTTCGAGAACATTTGACAACCGACTCTAAAAACACGGTTCCGAGAAAAACACGTTTAAAGTTTTGAGTAACAATAAAAGTGGCTTGGAGCGCACACATCTCCGAAACTATTATTCGGATCGACTTCAAAATTTAGGATAATATTCCTGAGATGTTGTAGAAATTAATAAAAAATCGATTTTTTGAACCCACGAAACCCATGTAATACCTTAAAGCAGCGAAGAACAAAAACAAGGGCACTAACCGCCTCTGCACTTACCTCCTTAAACCCACTCATGTAACACCCTTTGTCCTTTGTACCCACCCCATCGAAACAGCATATTTCCGTGACCTACCTACCACGCTCCCACGACAGTCGGTTCTACGTTACCGGAACGACCCGAATTTATATCCGGCCAAGGACTGTCACTCCAGCAACATTCTCTGCACGTGTATGGGAAATGTTTATGCTGCTACAACAACAACAACCCCATATTTCGTTTCGTACATGCACCTGATAGATCAGATATTTGGGCATGACCTGATTATCAATTTATGTTAAGATAGTTTTATTTTAGTTGTTGAAAACTTATTTTGATTATCATTTTGTTTTGCTTTCGACTTATTTAATTTTGTGAATTGATGGCAGTTTATACCAGTGCTGCCATAGCTGAGTAAACAAGTTGGCGTGATCTTGTACAACTCGTCCACAAAAGAATACGACTTGCCTTAAGAAATTTGTAGTATTGTTAGCTGCATTCTTAAACAACCGTCCTGGAAAAGAGCACAAGATAGTTAAGCAAATTACGTGGAAAGCAACAAATGTGGAATTGTGATGAAAAGTTTGAGGAATTTTTCTAATTTTTGCATAAAGTTTGAAACTCGGATTTATATAGTTTTTGTTACG
>JAYXIM010003845.1:0-10806 GCA_037575425.1 Anastrepha fraterculus
TATATCCATAAGCACTCGAGAAAATACATTCTGTCAAAAAATATCGTGAATTGTTCACTTAAAAAGTGCGCGTTACACAGCTTTCTTAAGTAGCGCCTCAATTTCGGCGTTTTTAAACTTTCGGTTGCTGGGGACGTTCCGTGCCTCACACACCAAAATCACTAACTGTCTATGTAACATATAAAGAAACTCCTGCGTTTAAATATAAAACTCGATTCAAATATCACATTTATTTACACATAAATACATAGATATATGGTCACACAAGTACATACGAATAAGTACTGTATTTAATATGCCCTTCAATCAATCAGGAACTCTTCCGCGCACACAGTCCGCACTTCGAATGTACGTCCAGTTGCCTAGCATTGCCATTTTTGCCAAACGGCTGCTGTCCATTCACTTCCAAAAAGTAGTTCCCCTTCAAATTTTTTGGCACTTCATATCCCATAGGATACTCTGCACCCGGACATTTATGCTGACGCACTCCGGTCAATGAATTGCAACGCTGAGCCATAAAATTCCATTCATTATTTGGATAAACAGTTTCCGCATAATATTCCCAGGCACGCGCATGCGCACAAATAACATGCGAGCAACCAGTTGGCAAAGGATCAAGTCCACCTGGATAGAAGTCCACATCTCCGAGCGGCTCACGTTTACCCAACACACCCGGATTAGAGTGAATTACGTCGATGAATTCGGCATCACCACGCATTAAACCTGAGAGCGCATAACCTTCATTGAAGCAGGGCTTCGCTGGATCCAAACCAGTAATGCGTGGCACTAGTTTGCCCGTGTTGTAGCTGTAGTAGCGACCTGCCGCGCCGACAATATGCGCACCTAGACTATGGCCGATCAAATGAATATTCCGACGTGGTACAACGGCGGTTAAGAGCTCGAGACCTTCAGCTAGAATAGCGCCGATCGCGTCGGTGTTAAGTGATGACCAAGAGTATAGAGTGTCCACAAAATCGGCCACATCGACGGCCTGTGTGGGGGAAGGATAAAAAATATTGAAAATAAAGTGGAAAATAAAAAAGAAATATAAATATAAATATTAAAAATATCAAAAATTAGATTAAATATTTTTTTAGTTATTTGATAAAGTGAACAATTAGAAAATAAATAAATAAAACGTAAAACGCCATAAAAGAAGAAAAGAATTCATATATTCTTCTTAGTATATAAAGGGAGATCAAACTGGAGGTACTTTCTCTAATAGAGGTTTTCTGACAGATCACGCATGACTACTGTCAACTAGTTTTTTCAGTTGACATTTCATCATTGAAAGACTTAGGTCTCAACAAAGTTAACAAATCGTACAATTCCATTACGAAAATCGACGCTCTATGAAAAAGTCATCACGCGCTCAGGAGAAATTATGGTTTTCAGCAATGAGGCCCAGTTTTAGCTTCTTTTTTTTTGGTCGGGACAACCAGCACGTACAGCAGTCATACAACATTAAGGCCATTATACTGCACTCGGATTCCCTTTTAATTTTCTTTCAATCTACCCGACCTCCGAAGAGCCAAGGAGCCAAGGGGGTTGCTTCTTAACACATCAGTGCCAAAGACCTCAAGCCTGATTCGAGAGAAGGCGGGGCAGACGCACGGAAGGTGGTCCGCCGTCTCATCCTCCTCTTCACAAGCTGGGCCGAGTACATTGTCTGCGATGCTTACCTTTTCCATGTGCTTCGCCCACAGAAAGTGGCTCGTCATCAGTCCAATCAGCTGTCCGTTGTCTCTTCTGATTAATGACATGGACATCAGTTCAATCCATCTGCAGTCTCTCTTAGCCCGCCACGCTCGCTTGTGGGTTGTAGTAACCCATTTGCTAACCGTGCCTTTGATGGATGCAGAAAGGAATGGCAGACCGGCTCCAGGCCAAAGAGGTTGGCCTCAGAGCCCATCTTATCTAAGGAGTCAGCGGTCTCGTTACCCACGATACCCACGTATCCCGGGACCTATGCTAGCATAAGGCTATTATGTCTACTGACATAGTTCAGCCTGGATTTACAGTACTCAACTATTCCTGATGTGGTTGCGGGGCTGTCTAAGCGCCATGAGCGCAGCTTGGTTGTCGCTGCAGACACTTTTAGATCTGCCTCGCCATCTGTTTTCCACAACAAAGTTCATCGCTCCTTGAACAGCATACACCCTTTTTATCTTTATGGCTACATTAATAAGCAAAATTGCCATATTTGGGCTAAAGAGCAACTTGGCCTATAGGCTGGAGGTATCGGAATCATCGGCCCATATTTCTTCAAAGAGGAGGCTGGCACCATTGTAACAGAGAATAGCGAACGCTATAGCGCCATGATAAACGATTTTTTGATGTCGGATGCCGAATGCCGGAAATTGAAGCGCGAGATTACCACAAGTTTGGCCCAATAAGAATGGATGATGGTACCTATAGAATCCGATTGAACTCTGAACTGAACGACCTAACTCAGAAGGAGACAGCTGTGCGTTTTGTTAAAGCGCAGCGCATAAGATGGCTAGGTCATGTGATCCGTATGCCTGTTGACTGAACCGTGAAGAAAGCCTTGACAGGAAAGCTAATGGGCGTGAAGGCCAAAGGCAGACCGAGGAACCGTTGGATAGACGCAGTGGAACCTGATCTTAAGAAGCTGAGAATACGTAACTACGAAGCAACAGCTCAAGATAGACCACTTTGGAGGAGCATTTTGAAGGAAGCTTTGACGCACCCCGCGTTATAACGCTATGAAAGAAGAAGATTACCACAACTTGGTTCCAAGAAGACGGCGACGGCGCTATTTGCCATACCATACCCATAAAACAATGGATTTACTGTGTCGTCGTTTCGGTGAGTTATTTGTCTCTCGTCTCGGACCAGTGGATTGGCCTCCCAGATCGTGTGATATCACTACTTTGGGGGGTGTGTAAAGTTTAAGTGCTTTGTGGATAAACCAGCTTCGATTGAGGCATGTCAAACTAACATTACTAAAGTTATTCACGAGATACCAACCGAAATCCTCCAACGAGGAGTCACGAGGCATTCAAAATTGTTGTTTACGGATGGCCGAATTACGACGCAGTTGCGTCCAACATTTGAAAGGGATTATCTTTAAAAAATAAATTGAATGCATGCTTCTACACAAAAATAATAAAGTTTCCCCAATCAATTAGAACTTCCTTGTTTTATTTCAATTTAAAATCCGATACCTCTAAATTGATCACCCTTTATACACGCAAGGTATATCGTATTTGCATGCGTAAACTTGATTATTAAACCGTAAAGCTGTTTTTGTGCTGCTGCTACTCTATTTTCAATTTTAATTTCCTCAACACTCTTAAATGTTTGTTCTAAACTTCATTCATTAACTAACTATTTTCGTAAATTCAATGAATTATCCCTTTTTTTATTTTCCCCCTACTTTTACTCACCACAAAATTCACATCACCACGACAATTGTAAGCTTTGGCCAACTCATTGATCGGATTCGAGGATTCGATTGTAGTGGTCCAACCGGAAGCTAATATTACCACTTTCTTTTTAGGATCGAATTCGGGACTTTGCCAAATTTCATTCGCTTTCAATATCGGATAACTGTAGTTATTGCAGGCTGTGCGTAGCTGAAACTTTATTTTTGTCATATCGGGCGTTACTAACGGAGTAATCGCATCAGATGCAATTGCAGCGGAGCCTAAATGACACGCGATTAATGTCGAATGAAATAAAAGAACAGCGAAAAACGTCTTCATTTTTCATCAAATACAAATATCCAACTTTTCACTGCACTAGTTAAATGTGCATACTTACAAATCTTGTTGATAGCTGTGGACATCAGCTCGAATGGATAGCCGGCCAATAGGTTTTTGCTCGTCTCAAACACACCTTGTGGCGTGGGTATCAAATTGGCTGCTTCTTTGCCGAAGCCTCGTGCTGCATTCTGCACAACGTTGCCCACATTTTGTATACCCTCCGATTTGGGCAACGAATTAACGATGCCTGTGGGGAAATCGAAAGCTGCATCTAGAAAATTTATCGCTCGTGTGCCAGCAACTAACAACGTAAATACTAACACAACCGTGTGGAAACGGGACATTTTGCTAGTTTTTTCCCCTTTTTCTTTTTGTTTTATTAAAATTTTCTTTTACTACTTTTTGCGTTACTTATCACCACATGAAGAATTTTCACGATCGCAGTACGAAAGGCCTATGGGAAAACTGTTCGCGGCTGCTACACTCAGCGCTTATTTATATATCGAGTTACATATATGTATGTAAGTATGAGAAAGGCAAGCAAAAACAATGAAACTCATTTCACTAATTTACTCTCCAATTTTGCTCATCATTGATTTGCTCCCGCTCAAGCCTCCGCTGAGTTGGCGATCGATCTACAGTCGTGATTGCAAAAACAATAGCAGAAGTCAATGTAAGTGGGATTAGAGCGAATTGAGCCGATTAGTATTTTAGACCTGAGGCTCTTGTTTATCTTAGTCATCTTTGGTAGTTTATTGCCTAGTCAATTTAGTTTATTTTAATTCATTTATTAATTGATGAGCCATTATATTCCTGAGTACGCGTTGTCTACGTCACCTTCAGAAGAAGTAAGAAGGAGCGAATAAAGCAGATTTGTACTTTATTTCTACAAGACTTGGTGTCCCCATAGATATTTTTGATTAGGGAAACAACTAAAATCTACTGCACTACTCGAACAGTTATCCACTTGAATAGAATTGCAGCAAAAAGCGGGTAACGGGTGGACGGGTACCCACTGTGAAAATTAGAACACATTTAATAGCATGAATTTGCACGAAATTATGTCGGCAAAATAATTCGATTTATTTCTATTCTCTCTGACGTTTATTTCTATTCTCTCTGAGGTTGAAGACTCAGGATTGCTTTTCTCGTCACTTGATGACAATTTGTTGGTTCACAAGCAACAGCTTTCAAATAACAAGAAAATTATTTCGATTTGTCTAAGAAGATTTGCCGCAAAATA
The DNA here is from genome assembly GCA_037575425.1 of Anastrepha fraterculus. Classification (NCBI taxonomy): domain Eukaryota; kingdom Metazoa; phylum Arthropoda; class Insecta; order Diptera; family Tephritidae; genus Anastrepha; species Anastrepha fraterculus. The sequence goes on from JAYXIM010003845.1 coordinate 4,972, forward strand.
TCAATAATTTGGAAATAAGTTGTATTTTTGTACCAATGAGCTTGAACGAGTTGATTCAGTTCAGTTCAGTTGGGTTTAACCGACCGAATTTTCCGAAGGAAGTGGATCAGCTGCTTAACACTCGTCAACCGATTACCCGGTGCAATTCTGTTTCGGGCCTACCAGCGGCGTGTATTATGAGGGGTGATCAATTTAAATATGATATTTTGGTGTAGATGTGTCTAGCAATCGAAATTTAATAACAGAGGTGCGAGAGAGATGCGCAAACGGTGCGCGGATATCAGGGTGCCTGCGAGAAATCGTGGAACATGGAAAATAAAACACGAATCTTCAAAACAATTGTAAGGCCGATATCGACTTATGTAACAGAAGCTCGCGCAAAAAACAAGAAAACGAAACAAATGCTGCGGAGAACTGAAATGCATGCCCTTAAAACTAGACTAGACCACATAAGAAACGAGTAGTTATGAACACAGATAGGGGTGACCGACATTGTAAAATTCATAAGAGCCAGATGACGAGCATGTGACACGAGCCCCTAGCAATCAGTTGATAAAAATAGCTCGAGATGAGATACCAGAGGAAGAAGACGACCAGGAAGACCACCAAAACGATGAAAATTCAAACTGATTGGGCAATCTTTATTATTTTTCTTTTAAACCATTCATGAAGTTTATTTTTTGAAGATAATCCCCTTCAATTGTTGGCCGCAACTACGCCGTAATCCAGCACCAATTTGAATAACTCATGACTCACTGAAGGACTTCGGTCGGTATCTTATGAATAACTTTTGTGCTGTTGGCTTCCAATGGCAAGCATTTAGGCTTTACATACCACCACACACAAAAGTCCAAAGGTATAGCATCACATGATCTTGGTCCGAGACGAGAGATAAATTGCTCACCGAAACGACGACGCAGTGAGTCCATTGTTTCACGGGTTATATTGCAAGTAGCGGCGTCGCCGTCTCGTTAGAACCAAGTTGTGGTAAGCACGCGCTTCATTTTCCGGCATCCGACATCAAGGGGTCGTTTCTCATGGTGCGATAACATTCGCCATTCACTGTAACATTGGCGCCAGCCACGTCTTTGATGAAATATAGGCCCATGATTCCGGTTCCTGCAGCCGTATCAAACGGTTGTTTTCAATGGATGTAATGACTGCTCTTGAATGGGCTCGGGTTGCTCTTCAGCTCAAATATGGCAACTTTGCTTATCGACATAGCTAAAAATCGGTCTCATCGCGGAACACCATAAGTTGGGTTGAGCGAAAACATTTTTCACAGAGCGCCGATTTTCGTAATGCAATTGCACGATTCGTAAACGTTATTGAGTCGTAAGTTTTTCCATGTTGAAATGTCAATGAACACTGAAAAAAATTGTGTATTTAGTTTAACAGTAGTCATGCGCGGTCTGTCAGAAAACCCCCTATTAGAGAAAGTTCATCCAATCTGGTCACTCTTCATTACTATATATTGGAACTGTGATTTTAATGAACTTTATGTTTACTCGTTCAATGGCATGTAATTTTTATTGCGTGAAGAAGACCAGGCAAGCAGCCTACAATGAAGGTCGAAGAAGATGAGCTGATAAGATAATTAAGTGACTTTTCAGCATGGCATCTATCAAAATAGAAGCCACAACTTTTAAAATAAAAGGAACACGGATTACAGCTTCTCTTAGTTTCGCTGCCACTATTTTGCACACAATTATATTAGAATAATTGTGTATAAGTAATCACTTTGAGAATTGTTGTCACAGCAAATTTTTTATATATTTTTATTTTGCTATTTTTCATTCTTTTATTATATAAGCATAAATAGAAATGCGAATGACACAATCAAAACGCTTATCGAATTTTTAATGTAAATTAAATTTAATTTTTTTTCTTTATGCATTTATTTGATTAGTTTCATTTCTCACTTTAACAAATTAATAATTGCAATTTTATTGCCTAAATGTGAAGCGTTTCGCATTTGTTTCAGCAGCCTCCGCAGATCTTAAGGAAATGTTAACCATTTAGTTGAATGAGATAGTCAATAGTTGTATATATGTATGTATGTATGTATGTATATGTATGTATGTATATGTATATATGTATATGTATAGTAGCGTTTCATCGCTATAGTAAATGTGTCTATAAGCTGCTTTCGGTTCTAAAATAAAAATAAATTATTTAATGCCTATTTGACGTTTTGTAACCAGTTTTTCGCAAGCACTGTGAAATATACGAAGTTCTGCTTTCCGTTTGGAGCTCACTTCCGATAAGACGCATTTGGTTGGATGGCTTACACAGGTTTTGGTGATAATTTGTTTTTATTTTTTTACAGCCGAGTTCATTATCTCAAAGCGGAAGTTCGTATTTGTCGTAAATATAAAAGATCTTTCAAAAGACGCGCCTAGATGTTGTTTCGGAAATAAAAAATGTAGATTACTTCAGATTTCACTACTTATATAGAAAATACGGCTATTAGCTATTATTTGTGAAAAATTACATCATTTAAATGTCCACCAAGAGCACGTCTGCAGGTAAAATCCGCCAAACAGCCCCCTCATGAATGTCTAATTCTTGAGAACGTCCGGATATCACTGTTAAAGGTTGTTCAGCGCTATGGCAACAATATTATGAAGAGAACGTCCAGTTTTTGGTCTGCCAGTCTATCTACCTTTTTCTATCGATAGAGATCGTCATTATAGAAATATACCACACTTAAATATTTAATCCCCTTTTATGAGTAGCCGTTGGCCCGATTTCAAATTTACTGTAGAAATGTTAACCCCGATAATTGTCTGCGCCAAAAGAATTTTCAATAATTTTATTATAAAACTATTTTTTTTACATAAAACTATTTTTTTTACAATTTTTTTTTTTGAAGTGAAACTTCTTAAGCGCCGATGGACGAGAGAAAATTGAGAGTGGTAAATTTCAAAGCCATGCAACGTTTTGGGCATTTCGTTCCGCGAGAGAGAAAAACGATATGACGTAGAGGAAAAAGAGAGAGACAGCTACACTCAGCTACAGGCGCCTACACTCGTTTTGGGTGTTTGGCCGAGCTCCTCCTCCTATTTGTGGTGTGCGTATTGATGTTGTTCCACAAATGGAGGGACCTACAGTTTCAAGCCGACTCCGAACGGCAGATATTTTTCTGAGGAGCTTTTTCATGGCAGAAATACAATCGGAAGTTTGCCATTGCCTGCCGAGGGGCGACCGCTATTAGAAAAATGTTTTTCTTAGTTTTGGTGTTTCACTAAGTTTCGAACCTACTTTCTCTCTGTGAATTCCGAATGGTAGTCACGCACCAACCCACTCGGCTACGGCGGTTGTTCTTTGTGCCAAAATACGCTTCGATATCCCTTTTTATAGCTTCTTTTGAGGCGTAGTTCTTGTTACTCATATGGGATTGAAGTCCACGGAAAAGGTGATAATCACAAGGTGCAATATCCGGAGAGTATGGTGGATGCGGCATTAGTTCCCATCCGAGCTCGTTCAGCTTGCCTAATATTTGCCTTGCGGTATGAGGTCTTCCGTTGTCGAGGTGAAACAAAACTTTGCGCCTATTCACTAAAGACGGTCGATTTTTTTAAGTGCCTCATTCAGGTTTGATAGCTGATGGGAAAAATAATCAGCAGTTATCGTCTGGTTTGGTTCCAGAAGTTCATAATAAACATTACCGGCCATATCCCACCAAATAGAAACGAGAATCTTCTTGGGGTGAAGGCCATCTGTAGGGGTCGGTTCCGGTGTTTCATCTTTATCTAACCATTGGCGTTTGCGAACATGATTATTGTAAAGGACTCATTTTTCTTCACCAATAACGATACGGTTCAAAAAACGTTCATTTTCAAGCTGTTGCAGCAGCTGAGAACACACATTCACTCTCTGCTGCAGGTTGGCGACGAAGAGTCTATGCGAACCCATTTTCCCAGCTTTGAAACCTTTCCTAATTGAACCAGGTGCCTGTGAACTGTTCCATGCGATGAATTTAACCTTTGAGCTATCATATCGACTGTGAAATTTGACTCAGCTTCCACGAGTTCGAGCAAGGCGTCGGAGTTAAAGACTTCATGACGACCAGCGCGCAGGGCATCCTCCACGTCGCAGTTACCACTTCGGAGTTTTGAAAACCACTTTTGCGCAGTCCTTAGACTCACGGTATTCTCTTCGTGAACAGTGTTTATTTCTGCAGCAGCAGTTGTTGCAGTTTTACCAGTTTTATAAAAGAAATACAAAATATGCCTCTTATACGCATTAAAAGATTTCATTTTATTTTTTAACAACCCGTACTTCTATCCGCGATTAAAATCACTTGTTAAATGCACAATATATCAAATATAAATAGTTCCGTTAGATTCCGCGAATAATTTTTTGTATGCAAAAGTCGTACAAAAGTGAAATTATGGGTAAAATACGCAAGAACTTATGGACTGGCCTGATATATTCAGTTATGTTTAGGTTACGTTTTGGTATGCCATCATATGTTATGTTATCTTATGTTATTTTTGTTATATTATGTTACTACTGTGCTACTTCTCGTGTTGTGTTCTGCTATGTAAGGCCTTGTTGTGCTGCATTAGATAATTTTGGTAGTTTTTCCCTTGCTAGCAAGTTTTTTACTTCCAGTCATTCATACGATTTTCTCTCACTATAAATGTCAACAATTGTTTCTTCTTATTTTTTATTTGCTATTCGTAATCAAATGTAAGCAATTATGCAATTTAAAGGTAATACAATTTTTTTAATTGAAAATTTGAACTATATTTCAAATAATTCGCGGGCTCTAGCTGCTTTCAAGAGGGGACCCACACGAAACCAAGTTAACTGCTTGCGTCCGATATCTCTTCTTCCTTCAATCTTACCCTGCAATATGAGTTGCAACAGTTCATATTTCGGGTTTCGTAGAATACACCCCAAATATGAAGTTTTTCTTCGTTCGATGCACTTGATTAGTTGTCTGTCGCCGTGAACTCTTCGCAGCACTTCTTCATTAGAAACGTGCTCGGTCCATGGTATCTTGAGCAATCTCTGGAGAAGCCACATTTCAAATGCTTCCAGTCTTTTCATGTCGGAGAGTGTTATGATCCATATTTCCATGTCATACAACAATTATTTAGCATGTGTTTATTTAATCTCACATAACCCAACCTAACAGAGCAGGCCCGCGGTTGATTGACATTATTCATAACACAACCAGAGAATGCTAATCGATACATTCTCTAACACAACCAAACTTACTTTACATAAATACTATAACATACTTGTGTATGTACCGTAGGATAACAAAGTATTAAATGGCCACGGCAACAATTATGTTTCTCACACTTTAACTACCAGATTCTCTGAACAATATAAAAATAAACCCTACAAACAACAATTTATATACATATTCACAAAAATGGTTGATATTAGCACGCCAAAAAATCAAGTTATGTAAACTTTAGATACTCGTAGTAAATGAATTAATAGATTCCCGGCAGAATACAGACCATGCAAATCTTTGTGCTGAGTACTGAAATGAATAACGCACGCAGTTAAATTGAAGCCGGTAAATACGTCAATACGCCCACCGCCAAAGGTGTTCCCAACTAACAGCTATGAATTTTAATGTTATATTTAAAAAAATTAGAATGATAAAACTAGCAAAACATGAAGTATTTCGAGCATGCAAATCACGCAACAGTTTTATTTTCGCCCGCACGCCCAGAGACGAGTAATGATGAGTGTAAGTAAATATAATTATGAAGTATCAGTTTGCAATTATTCGTACCAGCGATAGTGAGTAAACACGCATACTTACATGCATCAAGTAGTAAGTGCAAATAAACTAAACAAGGCAAT
>JAYXIM010003853.1:0-19195 GCA_037575425.1 Anastrepha fraterculus
TCCATCTTTGATTTACAGAACTTTGATTTACAACTTACAAGTTGCGGGAGGTACCCCCATAAAATTACTTATGTTTGGCATACAGGTATCTTCTCTTGCAAGTTGGTCAGCCCTACAGTTCCCTGGTATATCCCTGTGGCCTGGAACCCAGCATACGATTATACGATATTGCTTGGCCATCTCATTTAGAGATTGGCGACAACGTAAGACACTTCTTGATGTTATCATGTTTGGAATGCATGCGGAGCCCGTAGGGCAACTTGGCTATCTGATAGAATGCAGATATCTGCTGATGATATTCTGTTTATCTCTAACCATTTTAAGACTTCATGAATAGCATTTATTTCCGCTTAAAAACCCCTAAAGTGATCCGGTAGTTTAAAAGATTCACTGATAGAAAGCTCTTCGCAATATAAACCTGATCCTACACCGGTGTCCATTTTAGATTTCATTTGGTGGTTCTTTTGCATTTGGTGGTCTTTGGAGGTGTGCCGCCGAGGCCGTGGCGGCCATTTAGCCGATATTTTGTTCCATACGTAATTGAGCCATACCAATATTATCATAATAAAGAGAAACTTGAAACTTAACCACCCTTTACATATACATGCATGTGATTGTCATGTTAAGAAAGCTAAAAGAGCCAAAATTAAAACAAAACATCAAACTAACTCTCCTACACCTGCTGTAAATACGAATGCTATCTCTCCCTCTCACGGAACTACATAGGGTTTTAAATGACACTAATACTTATGCTGTTGCTGCTGTGTTAAGAGAGGCTATGCTAGCGGCAGATCCATTAAGAGGATCATCAGCCCCTGTTAGTGTATTGACGCCGACTTCTGCACCCACAGCTTCGCTCAGTTATGCTGCTGCTGCTAATATCAACATATCAACTCCGCCTACTCTCTCTGCTTCTTCAACTAATGCTGATGCTGCTGCTGTTGCTCACATCAACATGTCGACTGCGAGAGCCAAACAAAGCACTGTTCACGTACTTAGCGAACAAATGCATACTCAAACTTCGTGGGCAACTATTCAAGAGCGAAGGCTTAAAAATAATAAAAGATCTCGGGATGTAGTTATTGGTCTTAATTCAACTACTGAACTGGATGTAGTAGCTACGAATTAGTGGTTACATCTTGCGTCCTTTAAACCTTTTGTAACTGAGGATAATACCGGGTGCTTCAAAAAAATGTATACACACTTTGAACTATTGTAGTTTTCCCGGTATTAATTACCTAACAATGCTTGCTGATTCCATATTTCCTGCCATTCGTGCATTATACGGTAATGATGATTTTTATTTTCAACAAGATGGTGCTCCGCCGCACTATCACAGGGACGTACGAGCTTACCTGGATCAAAATTTGGCGGGCCAGTGGATAGGACGCAGGGGGCCAATCGAGTTTCCAGCACGCTCTCCAGACCTTACACCACAGGATTTCTTCTTGTGGGGCACAGTAAAAGATGAGGTGTACAAACGTAAACCACGTAACCTAGACATTCTTTGGAATGAGATTCAAGCAGTGTGTAGAGAAATCTCATTGGACGTTTTGATACGATGTACAGAATCTGTGGTGACTCGTACTCAAAAATGTATTGATGCTGCAGGTCACCAATTTGAACAGTATTAACATTTGTTATTTATGTTTCATTTACATTGGACTTTCAGCTTTCTATTTTCCTGAAATTTAACTTTGCAGACCGGTAAATAAATTTTTTATGGAAGTTCAAAGTGTGTATACATTTTTTTGAAGCACCCAGTATAATTTCTTATGTTGCCAAAAATGTCAATATTGATAAAAATTAGATTCTGTGTTTTAAGCTGATAAAAAAGGATACTGAGGATACAAAGTATAAAAAAACCATACTTTCCTTCCTCTCACCTTATCACGAATTACAATATTTTATTGCTGCTCTCAATAGCCAAACGATAAAGCTGTGTGTAAAATTGTGGTTTACATTAACAAAAATAAAATAATAAAAATAATTGAAAACTTAAGTGAATCCATATTTCTAATTATTATTATTTTTTCTTTTTTTATCATTTTTTATTTCCCATTTTTTGCTTTGCCTCTTTTCAGTCACTGGCTCTGACTGGCCATTTATGAAGTGTACTTATACTTTACTCAGAAAAGAAATGTCTGAATAAGTAGAGCACAGACAAAGCAAAGTCGCGACGCGGCAATGACAACATTTCTAGTGCGGCATTAATACTTTTCGCTTTTATGTCTTGCAGCACTTCTACGCGCATCGAAATGAGAGCCAGTTCAAAGCGACATTTTTGCTGGCAGTTCCTTGCTCAATTTTTTAATTTTTTTTTTTTTCGAGCAATGCAACAGCAGCGTATTAGCAGTGATGCTTAACGCCTTTATCTATGGTACTTTTAGCTTTTTCCCTCTTTTTATGTAAAAGCCACTTGCAACAAGGTTAGGTGGCACTTTAGGGGTTAAAGCTTAGCCACGCAAATTAATTGGGCTTTTGAACATATGTAGATAAATGCATATATATAATAAAATTAAAATCAAAGCTGTTTTGTTTTTGCCTTACTGTGTGCAAAATACTAATATAATACATTAAGGTTAAAGCTTATCTGTGAAAATAAGATAAAAAATGTTAAACGTAATCAATTCCATATTTTACAGCTAATACAAACTTCCACTTTATTTTTAGCCTTATCGAGCTCGCACTTGAAATATTTCCACTTTTTAGCCAACTTAATCGCCTTACGATGGTTGCCAGAAATCGCCGCAAGTCACGTACACTTCATTCGCTCTGCAATGCACTCTACTGTTATTGTTGCTTTTATTATCGTTGCAGCACAAAGTGTGTGGCACATCGCGCGATTTGGCTCATAAATTTCAGCAAAGCCAAATTTACGCGTCGCTTTTATCCAACGCTTCCTTATTTCAGCAGACAAACAAGCTCCCACGTACACATCCACACACACACAAGCATGAGAAGTGTGATGCTACAAGTACTACTTTACACTGTTAATGTTTACTTCCGCTTCCGCTGTTAACCATCGCCAACAAACACTACTGCGCATAGTGAATTGTTGTAGGCTTTACGCCTTAACTTATCTAGCGGCGCAATAAAATTTGTTTTGTCGGGCAATAAAATATCACTGCGAGCGTATCCTACAAATCCTTCAATACTTCCTGCCGCAATACATGTTTACATGCATATACACACATACATATATTTATGTACATTTGTATAAGTGTTTAGGCTCTTATGCATGCATAACATGGGGAGCTCCATGGCAAAACGAAATCGACGAAAATGTCATTTCTCCGATGTTTACGAAGGTTTAGAATCTCAGAGGGAATGATGGTGGGATGTATGCACAGATGCACACATTCATATATATACTTTCTTCATTCATATATATATGTATAATCTTTCTTTGTATTGCTTTTGCTTCAAAACTTTGTTCAAATGTTTGATTCAAAAATAAATCCTCCTTTTGAAAAACAGCCTCTTTACATCTACGTTAATTGTGCTTAAATATTGCTTTCGTCCCATAATATATCACTTATATTTTTTTACTGCTAATCTTGTTTCCATTATTTTCTAAAACTATATTTTCCAAAAGTTGTATATCATTAAAAAATGTGCCTTTGGTTTCATCGAAATTCCCTATTTTAGATCCATCCATCACCATCCAATTTTGTCCAAAATTAGAGCCATTAAATTAATATAGTCAACACGACTTCGTAAAATTCATCGACCTTAAGAAACGGTACCTTTGACGGTACCGCAGCACCAACGGCGTCTGAACTGAAAAGCTTTCGCTTCACGCCTCAAGCAATAAAAATCATTTAGCCTGAACCGATTCCCACAAATGTGAGCTGTAAAGGGCAATGAAGTATGACACTGTTTTTTTTTTTGTGTATTCCATATCTCCCCACAGGAACCCTAAAAGAACCAACAGGTCTCTGTTCAATAGGGTTTTCAATAATAAATTGAACAGCCGAACTTTTTCCTACTCATCCACTGATCAACTGGACAAGCTGGTAGAACACTTGCAGCGATCCTATCAGACGGCCTTCAAAGTGGCTTGTCCAGTATCTTTTAGCAAGAAAGGCTTTCCTCCCTGGTGGAGCAAGACGCTGACCGCCGTAAAAAGGGGGGTTAGGAGGGTTTTTAACGAATGCTACCAAGCTAAAAACTTTAAGAATTACGGTGTAATTTTGAATGAATACAAAAAAGCCATTAAATATGCGAAACGCAACTCGTGGAAAGTGTACTGCGAGGCCATTGAATCCGCGAAGGATTCTGCCAGGCTAAGCAAGATCCTTAGAGAGACCACTCTTGCAGAACTCTTGTAAAAAGGGAGGACGGAGAGTGGGCTGAATCTGTGGAAGAATCTTTGACTATCCTGATGAATAATCACTTTCCGGAAAATTCTATTACCCCACGTGACATTGTCGACACGAGTCGACAGGTAGCCCTACTCGATGTTTCCCTGGAATCTATCCTGTCAGTTGACAGAATCACGTGGGCAACAAGTACATAGTTTTTCTCCTTTTATACCGATATCTTGTCTGTGATGCTTCAGAGTACCTCGTTGGTTCTTGTCCTGCAAGAAATCTACTTGGCGTTTATCGCTCTTAATCACGTCCCCGCCAACTGGAAGAAATCGAGGGTTGTTTTCATATTCAGGGTAGCAGAAGGGGCCACGACTCGACCAAGGACTTTAGGCCTATAAGTCTTACCTCATTTATCTTAAAAGTGTTTGAAAGATTGATTTCTTATCATATCCGAGAGCACATCGAATCCAAATTATCTCCAGCGCAACACGCTTACCTGAGCCACTACGAATGGCCCATCCACTTGAACATAAAATATATTCGCGCTGTCGTAGCGTTGAACTTTATCTGGAAATTTTTGCGCTGCAAAAGTCGGTGCGAAGTAAAGAACTTTATTGTCCATCCTGGCAGTAGTAAATATATCCTTACCATCAAAGGAAGTCATACCATCAACTGAATAACCATGTAAACCTTTTTTAAAGTTTTTTTGATCGGGCAATTTACAATTAACAATTTTGATTACAATTTCTGTTTAAAGTTCCCAAACTTAAAATCGCTTCATTAGCAAGGCATTAAAATAGCCAGCTTAACCACAGTATTCTAAGAAGCAACAAGACCTAGTTCGCCGTACGTACTATGATATGTTTCCATTTCCTGTATCCGGCTCAAATTGTTTACAGAAACATGTGGTTTTAGAACCATTATTTTGTATCCCCGCTTATGGAGTTTCATGTGATTACGGGCTTTTTTTGAATATATCTGCTCATCTACACTGCTCGTAACTGCTCCGTTGGAACTCTTTGGAAATTTTCGCTTAGATGCGTAACTTTTGAATAATCGGTTATGGTTGGGATGCGATAACGACAACTGATTTCAATTATAGCTGAAGTGAATAGAATTTCTAATCAATTCGAATCTTTTTTGTGGCATGGAATTTCTAATCACACTAACTCCTATTTAACGCTTGGCATATGAATAATCGAAATGTAGAGAAGTACTCCAACAAATTCATGTATCACCAAAGTATTTACCCAAGCTGGATCCTTTTGACGTATGTAAATATTCTTAACCCTTCGCTTTATCAAAAATTTCCTGAGGGATTAAGTAAATGAAACTTGTATGGGTCTTGAAAATTCCATGAGTTCAGGAGAAAATACAAGCAGTGACTTTTCCAATATGGAAAAATTATATATAATTTGCTTTGGTGTGCCCACTTGCGATTCTTTAACTATTTAGATATCAAAAATAAAATTTTTTTTGCGCACGATGATGAGTATTTTTTTTTCATATAAAAGACTTCCGAACTTGTGGAAGAAATTTGGCAACAGTGCATGCAAACAAAATGTATCAAAAATCAACGCAATTTTTAAGCGACTTTAAACTTTTACTGTATTTCATTACACCAAATGGACTATAAAACTCTATTATATCAAAATTCAATGAGCTGTAAAACTACAAACTAGCAATTTTTTAGTTCTGATGAATTTTTTTTTTCTTTTCAAAACTTCGATTTATATGGTTTTCTTAGTAAAGGGTTTTCCAATAAGAGGTGTTATTCCCGTAAAAGATAAATGGTTTCGTTGCTTGTGTGACACGTAGCGCCGTCCTGTTGAAAATAAATGTTACCCAGATCAATACCATCCAATTCCTGCCATACAAAATTGTTAATCATCTCTCGATAGCGCAATCCATTCACCGTAACTGTTGCTCGAGCTTCATTTTCCAAAAAGTCCAATGACTCCGCCGGACCATAAAACGCACCAAACAGTCACACGTTGAGGATAGAGAGGCTTTTCAACAATAACTCTTGGATTTTCTGAGCCCCAGATTCGACAATTTTGCTTGTTGACGAAGCCATCGACGTGGAAATGGGCCTCATCACTGAAAATGATTTTTCGATGGAATTCCGGATCATTTTCATGCATTTCAACGTCCCCATCACCAAAGGCACGACGTTTTTGATGATCGGCCGGCTTGAGTTCTTGTGTTAACTGGACTTTATAAGCCTTAAGCCCCAAATCTTTATACAAAATACGGTGTAATGACGTTTGTGGAATGCCTAATTCCAAAGGACAATGGAGAATGGACAAACCTGGGTTTTCTTCAACAATTTCGGCTACAACAGCAATATTTTCGGCTGTTCTTGAGCGACGTGCACGGGTTTTATTCTTCACATCACTAACCTGTCCCAACAGCTCGAATTTTTTCACCAATTTCTGTATTGCGGTCCGACAAGGTGCTTCACGATGAGCCAAAAATGTTCGAGCTTTACGAACCGTCTCTGCCAAATTTTCACCATTTTTGTAGTGGATTTTAGTAATTTCAATGCGTTGTTTAAGCGTGTATTGTTCCATTTTTATTAATGGCGTAGTTTCTACTTGTCAAATATCAAAAAATGACAGCCTCGAAAGTGACATCTACCAAAATAGCGGGTTATTCAAAATAACACCTGTTCTTGGAAAACCCTTTAAAATGGAATTATAAAATTTATTTATATGTCTAATATCATCATCATCATCATCATCATTTGGCGCTACAGCTCTGTGTGAGCTTTGGTCTGCTGCACAAAATGTCCCCATTAGACCCGATGGTTGGGAGGAACCTTGGTTGTTTCCCTCCAATTGGTGACCTTGAGTTTCCTCGTGTCGTTCTTTTTCGTCAATCCATTTTGATCCTCTGGCTTTCGTTGCAAATGTTTTAGCGTCAATTACTTTTCGTTGAGTTCTCGTGGGGTCCATTCTCATGGTATGACCTAGCCATTCTAGTCTTTGAGCTTTGATGAATCGCACAACATTTCCCCCTCTTGTAAGTTGGTCCAGTTCATGGTTCCATCTTATACGCCACTCGCCGTTGTCTTTGACTGTATCGTAGATTTCATCAAAATTTTTCTCTCGAATACTTGAAGACTCCTTTCCGTAACAAATATACTTCGGAAAAATGTTAAGTTTGAGCTGAACTGATTTGTAAATTGAGATTTTAAATATAGTGAAGGCGAGGAAGGTAATAAACCTAGCTTTTTTGACACTTTGTCTACCAGCAGGTAAAATGGACTCGAATGTGATTATATTGTCTTCCAATAACAATATTTCAGGCATTCGAATTCTGTAACTTCCTTTTTTTAATAATTGATATCGCTAATAAAAAATTTATGGGAGGAGTCACCATCCGAGTGGTAGGTAATTCCAGTATTTTTGATAGTGTTTTGCATTATTGTAAAAAAATATTAAACGTTCTAGAAATCTATTTTTAGCTTTTTAAACGCTTGCAAAGGTTTGATTGTTGTTAAAAAAAATGTTTTTTCCAAAATATTTTGATATTTGAAGTCCTAAATAGTATTAAATAAATGTAATGTTAATTCCTGCTTGAATCCTTCTTCACTTTGTGCTTGTGCCGATTTTTTATATTTCTCAAGTCAGCGTGGAATGCGCCACTTAAAACTTCCTTTGAATTTTTTCTGTTCGCAAAATCACCTCCCGCAACGCATTGATTAAAAGGATTTACGTGCATGTGACATTTGCAGTTTTGCGGCTTATAAGCAGATGTTGATGCGATAGTTTGAACATAAAATCGTGAAACTTAATGGAATGGGAGTGCGAATCTTGTAAAAGGATTAAGGCTCATGTAAAATACACAAATGTAGCAGTAAAAATTTGCACACTTGCATATGTATGTATTTATGTATGCAAAAATGAGCAAAATCATATCAAAGCGAGCCACGTAAGCCATTTTGTGTGAAATCTATTATTGAACATTTTTTCTTATTTTTTGCTATTTGATGAGCGAAAGCAACTCGAAAGACATTTTCAAATCGTTAATTAGTTAAGGGAAATTTTATTATTCAACACATGTTTATTTATTTGTTTTTAATTAAGCGCATAGAAACGTCTCCCTCCATTCATCCTTTAATATTTGACCTTTTAAGCCACTCAGCTCAGCTCAGCTCAGTACTGGTGAATTTGTACTGTGGCAGTGCTCGCAAGGACATTGCATTCAACACAATATTTTATACACATTTTGATGTATGTACAAATTGAAAACATACACACATTCATCATCGCAGTCGGATAAGCCACATTAAAAGTCAAGCAACAATGGCTGTGCGAGCACAATAAAGTGTAGACAAAAGAAGAAAAAGTGCGAGTGAAATTTTAGTTTAAAAGGAACGTAAAAAATCATGAATACGAGCATTGCAATCAGCCATGGTCTAATAAAAGCCACATACAGACAATATCAAAGCACAAACAAGCAGTGGAGCAGACGAAAATGAAAAACGCAGACATGTAAACGGTACGCCGTGCGTGCCGCTCCATTGAAGAAACCGAAAAGCACACTTTTAGCGGTCACCTCGGCCACAAAATACGTTTGCATTTGTAGTGGTGCAACTTATGTAGTTGTGTGCGTGCACTAATACTAGCGAGCGTTGAACTTTTTGTTTACCTACCAATACACCTGCATTTGTAGCTGTGCAGAAAACATATGTTGAGAGCTTTCGAGCTTTGCTTTTGTAGCACAACTGCGCGCCAGACTCACTCGTGGCGCTCAACTACGGAAATAGTCACACTTCAGAACTCATTGTTTTTGCCAGAGAGTGAATGTTTATTCACAATTTTGAAGAGTAAAATATGGCTTAGAAAGCTTTGGGTGTGTTGAAAAGTTGTAGTTAAAATTTAAGAGATTTTTTGTTTTTGCTTTAGTTTTACTATTGAAAATAGTTTCACAAAATATCCAACCTGTTGCGGCATAATTTTCTCCATTATAAACGGAGGTCTGCAATAATATTTGCACTGTGTTGACATATGAGGCTTTTTGTAGCCACAGAAAAACAACAAAATATGCAGTGAAGTAAAAAGAAGGAATTAAAGCAGTAGAGTAATTGCGAATTTTTAAATAACTTGACTACTTTTGGGTATACTCGTATTTATGAAAGTTAATACATTTTTCTATAAAATTGACTTGGCTAAAATAATCTTAAATTACAAAATGTTCGGCCTATAAAGTGAGTGTCAACACATATCGAAAAATATCAACTATATTATTATTATTATTTTTTTTTTCAAATTTATTTTTCATAATTTGTTTTATAAAAATATATCTATTCTACAACAAATATCATGCAAATAAAAGTTTCAAACTTTGTACAAGCTTTATAAAAATTCGACAAAATTTTATAAAAATTCCAAATTTACAAAATTTTATAAAAATTCCAAACTTTTTATAAAAATTGAAAAAAAAGAACTTTGTACGCAGTTTTTGGGGTAGGTAGGTGGAATGGTTGAAATACCACTCTGGCCCTCCCCAAGTCGCACTAAAGCGCCATTTTGATACCATTATGAGATCTCCAACAGGCAAATATCTACAGCCAGCCAGAGCTGTTGATATAATGGAGAAGATTGATGGGATTTTGGTTGGCGCACTGCCCCAGGCTGTCGAAGAATGGAGTGGCTAGTGACCTTAGACGTCTAGCTGCCAAATCCGGACATTTACAGAGAAAGTTTTACAGTGCTCAACAGTCTCCTTCTCTGAAAGGTCCCCACAGCTTCTGCAATGGGGATTAAATGGTAGCCCTAGGTTTTCCGCGTGTGTGCCGATCCTCCAGTGACGGGTAAACACAGCTACGAGTTTAGAAATTGAATGGCGAGGAGTCCAAATAACTTTCTGAGCCCTTCGTATGTCGCATTGAGGCCAAGGGGCTTTCGAAATAGCACATGAAGAAATGGAGCTCCATCTTTTCTGCGCTTTCCTGAGAAATAATTTGTGAAGTTCTGCTTTAACAACTGTCATGGAGATGTCGATGACCGGGTATGAGGTCTCTGAGGGCAATTCAGTCCCCTTCCTGGCAAGCTCATCAGCAATTTAATTTCCTTCTATGTTCTTATGTTCTGGAAACCAGATCATTGCGTCGTCAGAGCCTTGATTGCTCTTGACTAACGGAGAAAATGTTAATATCTCCCCCGCTCCCGCGTTCCCTAAGCACTTTGCATGCCTGCAGAATCGCAAAGACTTCTGCTTGAAAAACACTAGCAGTATTCGGCAGTTTAAAGGTGATAGATAAATTTGCTGATTTAGAGAAAACATCTGCTCTGACTCCCGATTCCATATTGAAACCGTCAGTGAAGACAGAGGTGCAAGACTCGGTGCAGATTTCCCCTCGATCCAATTCTGGCTATTTGGAAAGGCCAACCTCCTTTAACCTGATTGCACTTTGAGTTCGATGGGAAGTAAGTGTAAAAGGGCATTCAGAGCAGCACTGGGGCAAGTTTTACATGCCAGCTCGACGAAACTTCATTAAAACAAAAAAAAACTCTTTGGAAAAAAACAAAAATACTAAAAATCCGTTTTTTCAGGTCAATTTTCTTGACTATTGTAAAAAATTATTTTTTGTTTCTTATTTAGTTTATTTTACTCTTCAACCTGTTAATTGGGTATGGCGAAATATTTCGTCATACATAAAAGCCTTCTGCAATGAGCATGACGAAATTTTTCGTCATGGAAATTAGTCGTAATATATTGAACGCATTACGTTCTACGTTGTTCTTATCTATTAAATCTTAAAGTGGTTATATACATATGTATGTATATTGAAAACATTTGAATTATAAAATATTTTATCAAAATAAATAAAAACCATGCTAAAAACGATATTCCTTTATTATTTGAGGTTTGATATTACTTATCGCTGCGAAGAAAAAGTCCCCATTCCGAAACGAGTTGAGCAATAGCTAATTCCCGGGTTAACAGGTTAAGTTAAGCTATTTTTTTAAATAATTTTTTTTATTTAGAAAAGAAAAACAATTTCTTTGTAAAAAATAGCTCTACAGGCACAATTTAGTATCAGCGGGTAAAAAAAATATGAGTGTTCTAGAGATAAAACCGTGTTTTTTACCGCCATTTGGTGTTGTAATTATTTTTTCTCATCAAACAACCGACTATTAATTTTTTCTATATTTTTTCGCTATTTTTGATTTTTCAACTTTCGCAAATTCATATGAGTATCACTCTGGCGAGAGGCTGATTAAAATCTAAGGTGAGTTGCTAACTGATTACTGAAAATAATTTTCATACGTAAATTTACACGCACACACTTATCAGTGGGAAGCAGTCATTCGCAAAGAAATATGCGTACATACATGCATACATATGTATGTGTAAGTGCATGTTACTTTCATATAATTCCAAAAAATTGGAAAATATCCCACTCTCATACTTGCGACAACATTTTGAAATCAGAATTCTTGCTTGAAATCAGATAAAATTATATTATGGTAAATGGAATGGAATGAGATGTGCGGCACCTGCTGAAAGCAACAGTTTACGTGCGCGCGCTAACTGTAAACAGAAAACAACGCAATTATAATAGCACCGTGCACAAGTGCGCGCGGGTATAAAAAGAAATATCCGCGTCTAAATTTTCTTTCGTGTTTAGTTCATATGAATTCCTGAATATATTTACATATGCATACACATACATGCGTCCATTCATAACCATATATAAACACACGTTATTTGCCACTACCTTCATTACCATGCGAAACCCCCCCCCCACTGCTGGTGCTGTTAATGTTCTTGTTTGTGTGGTATTCGCTTTCCGTTGTTTTTCCTGCGCGTATTTACATTTAGCATTTGACTTCTGCATGTACTTACGCATGTGTGCGTGCGCAAACAAATTTTCTACATGTAACGGAAATGACGAGTGAGTGTCGGATTTATTTTGTATTTGCTGAATGAATTACATTTTGTCGTTTTTTTTTTGTACTCGTATGCTGTTATTTTTTTTTTTTTGTTTTTGCGCAAAGGGGAAATTCAACTTAATTTAAATTTATTCGAGTAAATGAAGCTGTTGTGCTCAGTTGAGTGAATTGAAAGAGCGAAGAGAAACATTTACATAATTTGATTAGAATATAAATTTGTGCATTAGATTGAGTTGGTTAGAGTCTAGAGGTGAGATTTGTTCTTACACTTGGTTACTGTGATTAAGGTACCAAATAGATCCTGGGAAATCTATAGATAAAAGAAGAGTTTCACTGTTGGTATGCGACCTTAAAGAGTCCCGGTGGTCTAGAGTTCGAAAATTTAGGGTATTTTCAGGAATTTGTTTTTTACAATAAAAAAATGAAAAACGATATTTAAATTTTTTAGGTTTTTTATTTAACTTCTTTTACATACTAAATGAAAACAAAAAAAATTTTTTTAATTTTAATAATTTAAAAAATGGCGCTGAACTTGACTCTCCCGAGCAATTGGACCTCGACGGTGTTGTCCATTTTGGCTCTTCTATTTGTCTGAAAAACAAAAACCAAAAAAATTATTAATCAGTATGACTGTAGCTATATCCCGCTACTAGAATAAAACAAATTTGACAAAATGGCGCGGTTTTGAATTTGACACTCTAAAAATTGGGTTTTTCAGTTTTTTAATCAAAAAATTATGAAATAATTGAAATAATAATATGATTCTAGTACGGGCGATAGCTAATGATGTTGTGAACAACTTATTCAAATTTCACAATTAAATTTTTTTTTTTTTTGACAACACCAGGCCGAAAAAAGAAGGTTTGAGATAATTGAGTTTAAAGTTTTGAGAGTGGATATTTTCAATTGATGCCGCCGCTTGACGAATCTGACTCTAGCTGCTAAAACGGCTGTGGAATCGAAAATACTGGGAATATTCTTCCAAAAATTTGACAGTATATTCTAAAAAGCCCATTCTTTAAAATATCGAAAAAACAATTGATGTTTTGAAAATTCTAGACCACCGGGACCCCTTAATGACCTTGAGAAGCAGCATTAGACATCTTGCAGCAAATATTTTTCAGGCAAAAACCGATATGATATAACGATGTTTTACACTATTCGCGTACCTGGTGATATTGTTGTAGGGTACACTAAGTTTACTAAGGGGTGGTTAAATTTCAAGGGCCGATGTTGAATGTGAACCACACCTAAACGTCAACGACACCGTTGGACTTCTTTCTTTGGGAATATTAGAAAGAAAAGGTGTACGTCGATAAGCCAGCAACAATTCAAGAGCTAAAGGATGAGATAATTCGGCACATTAACGGCATAGAACCTCTATGTATTATGCCTCAGCGTCATCGAAATTTGCACCATCGGATGGAGGTGTGCCGCCGAGGCCGCGGCGATTATTTGGCCGGTATTTTGTTCCATACGTAATTGAGCCATACCAATATTATCATAATAAAGAGAAATGACAATAACTTCCTAAAAACCTTGTATTTTATTCAAAATCAACACCGGTCCTTGAAACTTAACCACCCTTTATATCCGAAGCTAAAAACCACCACGCGATGAACGTCCGCACACAAGCTGGCGTAGCAGCAGCCTACTGAGTTGGCATTCGCTCGAGTCGTTGCACCTCTCAGACGATTTTTAGTGTTCTCGGGTTAATATCTAACTTAAAGTCGAAAATAGTTATAAAAAAAAATATTGTCGAGAATTATTGGGGCACTGTTGGTGAGTCTCCCTGCTTTATAATTGCACTGACATTGTTTAGTTAAAAAAGGAAAATTTGGAAAACCAGCAACAGTTGAAGTCGCGCGTCCTTTTGTTTTATCTCTAACTATTGCTACTTTTTCAGTTAAAATTAAAAATATGTAAGAAACCTGGTAAAAAATATGTGAATGAAAAATTCTGTTGATATCGACAACGCAAACTAATTCTTAGTTTTAAGTTACACAATTTAAGTTCACAGCAAAAAAAAACCCAAGAACCAGACCATTCAATTCTTTCGTAAAATCGGTCTCTAAGTGGCAATGTCGTGTAGGTTTCGAGCTATCGTCAACTAATGGTTTTTCATGAAAGGAAAAAATAGATTATAAAACAAAAATTATAACTCATAAAACACACACCTCAAAAAATCTTTTCACCACATTGCAACTCTACCTGGAAGAATAAAAGGGCAACGGGACTCTATCTGGTGCGCTGCTCATATAGTAAAGCAAACTAAAAAACTTTAAATTGAAATGTCAATAATTATTAATTCTAACTACAAAAATCTTTTAAACAAAATCAATACTTCCAATTAAAGATATTTTGCAATATTATTTATTATAAGTGAAATTAATCACATATATACATACAAACATATATCGTTAAGCTATGGTATGCGTGAACAAGAGAAAAATAATTTCTCAAGTGGAATTAAAATTCTTTTACAAAGCCCTTAGCCAAGCACTACGCAATCAATCAGAATCTAAGGAACGTCCAACACTTGCACTTAGTAATTGTAAACACACATATGTACATATGTGTGTATGTTAGTGTTCAAATAAATAAGAATACTAGGATGGCTCAAAACAAAAACGACATCACACAAAATTAAAAAATAAAAAGTGCGTGTAGCGTAGTACACATAACAGAAGTGAAACTTTCGAGGCAGACAAAGAAAGAGGGAGAGACCCGAGAGAGAATGACAGAGAGAGAGAGAGAGAGAGAAAGAATATATATCTAAATAAATTCACAATATTTGCAGAGAATACAAATAGACAAAATTTACAAAACACGAGGAAGGGTCGACTGGTGTATGTAAACGCCGGACACAAACCATGGCAACAACGCGCACTACTCCGATAGATTTTAATTGAAAATTTTTCTAGATTTCTGCAAGTGTCAACAAATTTTATAACAGTGTCGTTCGAATTCGCTTCACTGTAGCCTCTGAGTTTCAAAGTCTTTTTATACTTAATGATACACTGTGATTTACTCGGATTTAAAAGTAGGCCATTGTCATAGACCCACTTGCTGACGTGATCTAAGTCAGTAGCGAGTCACCCTAGTAGTCCCCCTGAGTAGTTTGGTCACCCTAATGTTAATGTATACATGCATATGTATGTATGTATATAATGTATATATGTTTGTATAATCCAAACATTAATGTATGAGTATGGCAACAACCACAACCAAATTCATCAAAGTTATGGAAACGATAGAATAATCAACAGAAAGGTCTTACAGGTGTAGCTAATGTGAAGTGAAAAGCACATTTGAGTACAATAGCCAATCCATTTCGCCCTTTTGCCTTTTGACCAAATATGCATACATATGTACATACATATGTACTCAATACGCATTTCAATAGCATACATTAACTAATGAGACTGACGGGCGACCTTTTTCAGTCACTGCAGATTGTTGAAAGTTACTAAATGCAACCCAAAATTCCCGTTACTGATACTTCAAATTTGTATATGAATATGGTATGTATGTAATTGAAGCAAATTTGGAGCACATCACACATAAATATGTGCATTCATTGATACCTGCAATGCACCTCTGTTAACCAGACTGGCATTTCCTTCAACCGACTAGGCTCATTCAATGGAATTATTCACAATTGAGCGACTCTGTGGTAAACTGTGGCAAGGGACTTATGGCAAGTAAATCTTCACACTCACATACAGCTGACAACTTAACTAGCAAGTCTCTTAATAATTAAGTGCACACACTTTTGTATTCGGTAAATGTTTCGTGCAAATTTGTTGGAATCTCTTCCTTGATAATTAACTGTGCATCTCCACCAATGGGATGAGTCAGAAAGTCTTGTTGTTGCGACGAACGTCAACTCCAATTAGTTGTTGACTGAACATCTCCGTGCCCATTTCCCCTATCGGAAATAGTTGCTCTTATTGTACTCGTGTAATTTAGAGCGAGCATTTACATATATAAATATATTTGTATGGCATGTTTGTATGTTACTGAAAACACTTAATTATTATGCGCCTTGTGTACGGATTTATTACACTCCTGCGTTGTTTGCAACTATCAAGGGAAATGTGTTACAGCTGGAAGTGGCTTGTTTACATGTTTGCTGTCGTTTGGTTAAATATTCCCTGGAGGATGTTTTATTGTAGTATATTATGAATGAGTTTAGCACTATGTAACTAAATTATTTTGAGGATGTATATGGCTTTGCTTTTTCAAAGCACCTGAAAGTATGCAAGATAACACAGGTAAATGAATATTTCATAAGGGTTGCGGCTTTTTTTTTGTTGCAGTTAAAGAACTTTTGTAAGAGGCATATGTGGTTGTTGTTTTAACCGCACAAAGCATTTCCAATTAAAATGTAGGGGAATACTGTCGATGGGAAAATCTTTGGCCGGTTATTTTCTTTTTTTTCTGATTTTCTTCTCTTTAACGCAGAACTGACTGTCCTCGGTTACGAGTATTGAGATTGTGAGGGGGAGGTCGCAGTGCTAAACTTGAAACATCTATTGTGCCTCTCTCGTGGAGTATTTCTCTGACCTCAATTTACCCAATTTACCCAGTGTTTGTCCTATTTTATTGCGACTTATTTTCTCCTTTGGTAAAATATGTTTACCAGGGACTTGATCCAACTTATGCACTTATGCTTGGTCCCGCGTTGCCAGCACGTGGTTGGCGGTCAAGGCGAATTGAATATCTAAGGTGGCGCCATTAAAAGACAGTTACTTTATCTTTCGCTATTTTTCTTTGTCTGACGTCAGCTCCCTTCGCAATGCAAACCAAAAATAAAAGTGAGATTTAAAATAAACAAACTAATGAAAGTGAAATGCCGTGATTTAAATTGTGAGTTAATATAAAGCCTCCAAATGCACTTCGTTTGCATTTTTATGTGAAAGACGCCGTGGCTAGAAAATGTGTGTGTGTGTGCGTATAATTTCTTGTGCTTGGTTGTTTCCATTGCTTTTGCCTACTCTTCTTCTTCGCAAAACACAAAGTTTCCCTTCCTTTTTCTTGTTTATTCATGGGCTCTTACGACATGGCGAATTCGGAAGGCGCAATCTGTTTCTCTATCATTCTTGGTTGGCGGTTTTACCTTTCTCCGGTTTCTTCTAAAGAATCTGCCGCTTCCATTGGGTAAAGTCCGATTTAATAAGCTAAATTGTCCTGTTAGAATTTATATAATGATTTTAAAATTATTCTTATTTGATGGCACACAATCCTTAAATCGGCTTAGGTTAAAGCTGCCTATCATCGATTTTGATTGCGATAAATCCTGTAGATTGTCCCAGTATGATTTTTTTTGTTCCTCCTCTACCCTTTACTAGGCCACAAAATAGCTCTGGGCCTATAAATGGGCAGACCACAGCTATCCTGGCTAACTTATTGGTCATTACGCTCTAATTTTTAGCTTCTCGGTTTTTTATGGTGATTTGCAAAATTATACTGAAAAGAAATGTAAAAGGTCTCCCATTTTCTAAGGGGAGTGAGTGGACTAAGCGATTATTTTTAGTTGAAAATTGGTGGATTTGTTTAATTTGAGGAAGAAAAGAAGAAGAAGAACTGTTTCGGGGTTTACGGGGTAATTGATGAAAAAGTTTTTCTGAAAGTCTGTGTTGTATGCAAAAAAGTAACACCTTGGCGATTTTAAGTGATTTTTTTTTATATTCGAAGTTGCTGGTCGCGAAGGAGTATTTACAGAAATTTATTAAAATCCTAGTATTTCTACCATCAATGGACTTTTTTTGACATTTTCTGCTATTAGGCGCTTTGGTGATGAAGCAAAATTTCAAATTTTGACGTTTTTCCGACTAAGAGTGTCTTATAATCAGACTTAAGTGGACAGATACCTGTAAACGGCCATATTTTCCCTGATTTTCATTAAAATTATTTAAAATGAATAAATTTTTTTTCTTTTTATTTTAATCATTTAAAATGGCGCATGTACACTCAATTCTGCCAGGAAGGTCGCAGCGGGGCTTCTCAATCGGCGGGCATTGTAGTATCGGCGTCAGTGACCTGAATACAAGAAACCAACGATTTTTTTGTTTATTAATGTCATAATTTCTATGTGAATTAAAAACAAATGGAAACAAAATTCGCGGAGTAAAATGCTTCAAAAACAAAAAATTTATTTTGGGGCGAATTTTCCTATTATTTTGCTTCGAAAAAAATTGTTTTCGAAAAATTTTCGAAATTGTAAATTTACATAGAAAGTAATATCATAAAAAAGATCTGTGCAAAATTTCAGGGAGATCGGTCAATAACTTTTCGATTTATCGTGTACGCCAATTCGAAAAATATAGTTTTGAGAAAAACCTCTCCCAGTGCTCGAACGCAAAGAATAGAGCCGTCACAGTTGACCATCTACAATATAAGAAATACCTAAATTTACCTTCTAAAAATTTGTTTGGCATATTATATTAACATTTTATAAAAAAAAAACATGTTTCGAAATTTTACAGGTATATGTCCCCTTAATGCACGAGATGTACATCTCGTAGAATATTTTTATTAAACTGATAAAAATCTGTCATTATTTTCTTATAATATTTCAAGTATTTCTGATAGAGGATTTCTTATAGTCCTTTATTGGCGCTACTTCGGTAGATTAAATTTTCAATTCAAGGCCAAAGCTTAAACCCACCTACATTTTATATCGTTCCAGCTGATTTCAGATTTCTAACTGGCTCCTTTATTATGAATTTTGTATCTAAATTCCTTACAATTAATATTCTTTCGTGCCTTATTAAAACAAATTTATATACAACATACCTCTAACGAACACACCCATTACATATTTGCATACGTACACCTATGCTTGCATTACAACAACACAAATACAAAATATTACATTCTCTAGAAATACATTTTATTCATCTACTGTGTGCTACAATAAGGCTGATTTAAATATAAAGTGCAGGGGTACAAATATTCATTTCATCA
>JAYXIM010003855.1:0-19805 GCA_037575425.1 Anastrepha fraterculus
TTCATCCGACCATATTCTGCATAGGAGCTGATGCATGCACCTTACCAGCTCCTCGCCACCATGTTTGAATAGCTCAGCCGGCAGTCCGTCGGCGCCCGCGGCTTTGTTGTTCTTTAACCGTGATATTGCTATTCTCACCTCGTCATGGTCGGGTAACGGAACGACAATTCCGTCGTCAACGATTGGGGTATCGGGATCTTCACATTCTCTATGACATGCGCAGCTGTCACCGTTTAACAGGTTCGAGAAGTGTTCCCTCCATAATTTAAGATTGCTCTGTACGTCAGTCACCAGATCGCCGTCTTTGTTCTTACAGGACAACGCAAAGCCTTAGGCCCATTAAAAAAAAATGAAATGACTTTGGTATCCCAGGTTTAGCATAAGCAGCCTCAATCCCAGACTCTAACTATCATACAAAAATTCTATTGAAATCAAAGTTCCAAACTTGGTACGAAATTTCGAAAAATTTAACGAATTTTTTAAAATTATCATTAAAATTCTCAACTTTTTAATCAGAATCTTTCGATTTCCAGATATGTGCTTTATACGGAAGAAAATCCACACCATCCTTTGCAAAAAAAAAAAAAAAAAAATTCAACGCGGTTTCCGAGAGACTTCAAACTTCCACTTTATTACACTAAAACTCAATGGTTATAAAACTGCATACCATACTTCTAATTAAAAGTTGAAAGTTTTTATGAGATGTTTCGAATTTTTTTTTTAATTTTTGTAAACTTTGTATTAAATTTGTAACTTTGAATTAAAAAGTTTTAGTTAGACAGAAAAAATTAAAAAAAATTGGCTTCAAATATCAAATGGCTTAGTTATGTGAGCACAAGTGTATATATTCATGGTGATAATACGTAAATACAGTAGTACCTCGATTCTTGCACATAATGAAAACAGGGATCGGTGCAAGAATTGAGGTTGTCGCAAGTAGCGAGTATTTTTTTTTTGTATGAAATATTGTTTTTCCATGGCGAACGATGTCACTTAAAAGGCTTGTTTTGTAGTTCAATTTCGTAAGTCTTATAACATTCTGGTCCATGGGCTGTATAAGTGCAGTACAGTTTGGAGGAAGACACATTACAGATATTCGACCATCACTACTCATTAACTCGCCGTCTTTGGGATGGCATGGAGCATTATCAATAAGCAATAGAGCCTTTTCGGGAAGATTTTCGGCACGAAGGAACCCTTTTACCTCTGGAACAAATGTTTTGTGAAACCATTCCTCAAACAAAGCCAAGGTCATCCAAGCACTTTTATTTCCTTTGTAGACAACTGGAATATCCGTAAAATTGTTAAGTGATCGTGGGTTTAATGATTTCCCAATTACCATTAGTTTTACTCTGTGATTTCCAGATGCTTTCTTACAAGCCAGAAAAGTTATTCTTTCCTTACTGATTTTATGTCCTGGAACGGAAGTTTCTTTTGACCGCACAAGAGTTCTATCAGGCAAAAGCTTCCAAAAGAGACCAGATTCATCGGCATTGTATATCTGGTCCTTGGTCAAACCTAAATCAGCAATTTTTTGTTCAGTTTTTGTAAAAATGTATTAACTGAATGAGTCTTATTCGAAAGTTTTTCTCCACATATTTTGAGCCTTCGTATTCCATATCTTTTTTTAAAGTTTGTAATCCAACCATTGCTAGCATGGAAGTCCCCCGATTTTTCCTGAATTTTGGCATGGAGAAACTTGGCCTTTTGTTTAAGCATATCAGAAGTGATTGGTAAATTCTTGGCTCGTTGATTTGGATTTGGAAGCTCTGCAGGTTTAAACGTTTTTCTCTTCCCAGGACCAGATTCAGCATGCGCCAGGAACTTCCTTATGGTGTTCTTCTTATTCTTAATGCGGTTTATTGTTGACCTGTGCGCGTGAAAATTTTTGGCTAAGGCATCGATAGAAAATCCTTCACTTAACTTCCTTAAAATTTCAGGTTTTTGCTTTATTGTAAGCAACGTAAATTTTTTCCCTGCCATTGTGAGACCGCACTCAATGAAACGTCCGTTAAAACTAATTTAAATGCCCCAAAATACACGTGCCTAAGAGAATTAGCCAATCACAGCAATTCAATTCCGAAATAAATCAGGACTTCCCCGAATTTTAGTGAACAAGGCAATGTCGCAAGTATCGAGTTCAAATTTTTTGGATGTCGCAAGTACTGAGTACGTAATGGAAAAAATTTTTATGTTGCAAGAATCGAGGTGTGCAAGTACCGAGTATGTGCAAGAATCGAGGTACTACTGTATATATAAAGGGTGATCAATTTAGAGGTATCGGATTTTAAATTAAATTAAAACATCGGATTTTAAATTGAAATAAAGCAACGAAAATCTAAATTGGTTGGGCAAACTTTATTATTTTTGTGTCCAACCATTCATGGAATTTATTTTTTAAATATAATCATTTTTAAATATTGACCGCAACTGCGTCGTAATTCGGCCAACCGTAAACAACAATTTTGGGTGACTCGCTGGAGGACTTCGGTCGACATCTGGTGAATAACTTTAGTGCTGTGGACGTCCAATGCCTCAATCGAAGCTGGTTTATCCATAAAGCATTTAGAGTTTACATACCCCCACAAATAAAGGGCCAAAGTAGGGATATCACACGATCTTGGTGGCCAAACCACTGGTCCGACAAGGGTGATAAATTGCTCACCGAAACACGAAACAGTAAATTCATTGTTTCACGGATTCTGTGGCAAGTAGGGCAGTCGCCGTCTTGTTGGAACCAAATGTTGTGGATTTCCAGGCCTTCAATTTCCAACATCAACAAGTCATTTAACATGGCGCGATAACGTTCGCCATACACTGTTACAGTCAGCATCATCTTTGAAGAAATATGGGCCCAACGACTCCGATTACTCCAGCCGTAAGCCCCACCAAACAGTTGTTTTCAAAATATATGTAATGGCTGATCTTGAATAGCTTCGGGTCGGTCTTCAGCACAAATATAGCAATTTTGCTTATTAACGTAGCCATTAAGCTAAAAATGGACCTCATCGCTGAGCCCTCATCATTGACCTGAGCGCGCGATAAACACTTTTCACAGAGCGTCGATTTTCGTTATACAATTTTATGATTTGTAAACGTTGTTGATTTACAAGTCTTTCCATAATGAAATGTCAATGAATACTGAAAAAATTACGTATTTAGTTTGACAGTAGTCACGCGTGATCTGTCAAAAAAACCCTATTGGAAAAAGTACCTCCAATCTGATCACCCTTAGTATGAAATATAATAAAAATATTTTACAGCATCAATCCCATTATTTATTAGCCCCACCTCGCATGCTGAATGCATTAGCGGAAGAGCTCTGCTTTTTGGCATGTGTGCGTGCGTTGGGGAGATGTGCGAACTGCCGCCTGCCTGAGCAGTGCGACTTGGCATGCTGCGCAAGAGAAAAGGGTGCAGAGGCGTGCGACGCAGACAATTTCGGTACTTAAGAATTGCTTAGTTATACTATCCATTGTTGTCACGGGCATATGGAGATTACGCGATCTTTTGTTGGCACGAAATATTATACGCGTGTATACGGCACGCCCATCGCAGCCAAACTAACTCAATTTAGCACCTGACATTTTTGGCCTATAAATTTGTACGCAGCTCAATGAGATCTAAGCAGTTCACATCGAGTTTGGTTCAACGGCGGTTTCGAATAAGCTGATCGTATTTTTCTCGCGCTTATTAATTTAAGAAAAATTAGACGATAAATAAATAACTGGATTTTTTACGATGAAAGTGTGTTTGGTTCTTGCTGTGTGCGTCCTGGCCACGCTTGCGCCACCCACCGATGCTCTCTTAGGCGCCAAATTGGCGCTGTTGGGCTTAGCTGGAAATCTGGGTGGAGGTGGTAACAGCGGTAGCGGCGGTGGCGGCGGCGGCGGCGGTTATGGTAGCGGCAGATACAATGGCGGCTTTTACGGCCAACAAAATGGGCCCAACTACAGCAATGGCTATGGACGTCAGTCGTATGGCGGTGGTTACAATTATGGCATTGGAGCGAGTGGCGGCTATGGTGGTGGCTATAGCAGTGGTGGGTATGGCAGCAGTGGTTACAGCACAGGTGGTTACAGTGGCAGCAACGAGGGTGGACAAGTCGTAAGAGTTATCAAAGTGATTGTACCCAATCAGGATGCTGATGTTTCATCAAATTACGCAACTGGTTACTCAAGTGGCTACTCCAGTGGGGGATGGACACCAATACCCGCACCTGTACCCGTGCAACGCACCTCTTCTTATGTGACCACACAGTCGGTGGCGCCAGCGCCTATCCAAACCACTTACGTTTCATCAGCTCCGGCACCACAACCCATTCAGTATTCAGCTCAAATTGGACAAGAAAGCGCCGCACGAGCTTATCAATATAGCAATGCGGCACCTCAACCCATCCCAATTCAGGTGCAAGTACCACCCGCAATCAATTTGCCTGCACCCGCACCAGCACCAGCACCACAAATTTCGGTTAGTCTGCAGCCACCAGCGCCCGTGCAAACGGCAACTTCTTATGTGGCAACACAATCGGTGGCTCCAGTGCGCACTATAGTTCAGGCCGCGCCAGCGCCTGTGCCCGTTCAAACCACATACATTTCAGCTCCAGCACCGCAGCCCATTCAGTATTCGACTCAAATTGGACAATCAGGCGCAGCACAAACTTACCAGTACAGAGAGTCCGCGCAACCACAACCTATTGCACCACTCGGCCCTGCGCCTGCACAACAGGTGAAAACTATTAAGTTGATCGTAGATGAAGAGGATTCGAGCCAAGGAGGATTTAATGGCGCTCCTGCTCAAACCTATGGTCCCCCACCTCCAAGTGGTGGCGCTTGGGACAGCAGCAGCAGTGCGACGGGTGGCTGGAATAACGGTTATAAGCGAGGTGGCATTTGGGAGAAACTTGGCTGCTAAAAGTCGTTTAGTAAAAAACTGTCTTCGCTCTTTTTGCACACATAGTCTTACATAGTCTTATCTATTTTAAAAATATCTGTACATAAGAAGTATTTTCACCAAACTCATGTGTTTTTGACACGAAATTCATTTTGGCTTACGAATAAAGTTCGATATTCTTTTTGAATCTTTTGAGAAACATTATTTGGCATTCTGTAGTCATTGCACATTTAGCATTTACTATCTAATTAAAGTAGTGCTGCTTACAGTATTTACGGCTCAGTTGTGTCCAAAGAGGAATGCGCTAATTTTTATGCTAACAGTAAATCATACAGCAACTTAAGTTGCAAACTTTTAACTTTTTTTTTGCTAAGAGAGCTAAAACTAAATAAAGTTCGATTTTATGAAATGTCTTGAACAAAAATTTAAGTGGCGAACCAACGTCAATTAGGATGGATAAATATGATTAAAGATGTACAGTACGAGCTCAAAGCCAAAGCTGCCTTAAAGAAAGAAATTTTTGGCTTCTATAAATTAGATAATTAGGTAAATGCGTAGCTGAAGTCGCCTTTCGCGTATAATCAAAGTTTGTTCAAAAAGACGTAGGATATTTCCGCCCCTTGCTGAAATTAAGAGATCCCAGGGTCAGCATACCTAGGGATGTGCAGATATTAAAGGATGTTTGATTGTGAGGTCCTTTTAGACAAGACCGGATCGGAAGCGATCGATAACTTTCTTTTTTCCAACCAACCAGTAATGTTTAATAATGAGAGGAGGAGTCCTAACGGAACATTATCCAGGAGTAAACCCCAATTTAACATCAACTTTTCATACAGAGTGGAGGTGCTAAGGCGGCCTACGTAGCCGAATGGGTTCGTGCGTGATTACTATTCGGAACTCACAGAGAGATCGTTGGTTCGAATCTCTGTGCATGCAGACAGCAAAATGATAGAACATTTTTTTCTAATAGCGGTCGCCCCGCGGCAGGCAATGGTAAACCTCTGAGTGTATTCCTACCATGAAAAAGCTTCTCATAAAAAACCATTTGCCGTTCGGACTCGGCCTAAAACTGTAGGTCACTCCATTTGTGGAACAACATCAAGATGCACACCACAAAGAGAAGGAGGAGCTCGGCCAAACACGTAACAGAAGTGTAAGCGGCAATTATTATTTATTTTTTTATTTTTTGATGGTCTCTATCGCATTAGATATAATAATAATTCCTACAAGGTGAAAACATCGTGCGGTTTATCAAGCCGAAGCGCATCCAACGATTAGGGTAAACTTGCATAATGCCAGAGGAAAGAATACCCCGCAAAGTGCTAGATGTGCGCATGCTGGGTGAAAATCAAAGAGGACGTCCGCGGAAGTGATGGTTAGACCACATTGAGGACGATCAAAGAAGCAAAGGAGCGACCAACTATTGTAGTATGGCAATGGGTCTTGATGCATGGAAAATAATTGTAATAATTTGCTCGAATGTTTTTTACAGAATCATTTTATTCATGATTTGGCTTTGAAAAGAACACAGAGACAACATCAGCTCAAGCATTATTTTGCAGCACGAACAGAAGGCAGCTTCTTTGACTGCGAACAAAGCGAATAGTAGAAGCGACTGCACACCAAACGGGCTGCAGCACACTTCTACTGCTATAGCTAGCGCTTTGAAAAAATAGCCGAGGCACACGACGGCTGTATCCATCGTGAAAAGATGTATAAAGGTGTAGCCATTTCAGATCGTTAACTGGGTCTCAGCGAATTTTAAAAAATGCCACATAGGTCATGGCAGGGGTTTGTTTACGAAAAAACTGAGATTGTGTTGATGATATAAGAAAAAAATCAGCATAATACCCACTCATTAGGACGAGTCGATTTAAAAATCGCTCATTGCTCTGTGAAAATCGTATTCTAGGGATCAAAATAAGAAACTTTGCCGAAGGAATCATACCTCTAAAACGAATTTTGATGTCCCCCAATTTGGGTCGAACGAAAAATCCCACTTTGACCCATTTAGAGTGCTCCAATCGAGTCCAAATGTATGACCGACCCCACTAACTTTGGACGGCCGATCCACCCATGCCAGTGGAACACCCCCTGGAACTCCCCTGGGGGTTCCCCATACAATCATTTCAAAATATCACCATTTTTGGCCTTTACATGAGAAAAGAAACTAAAAAGTTCGACCCAAATTGGGGGACATCAGAATTCGTTTTAGAGGTATGGTTCCTGCGGCAAAGTTTCTCCCCACAAATCGACCCGGCCTACACTCATGTTACTTCGTTGCCACCTAAACAACGACTGATTGGACGAGTGTGTGAATACACGTGAAATAAGCGGGCAGAATTCTGTTGCCGATCCCCATGTGACGTGGTAGCCTAAGTTACTCACACAATTTTGTTTTTCAACATAGCGGATGGTTGAACCTGAACATCTATCGTCCATTCTTAGAAGCTTATACCTTTGGATCTCACGAGAGCGGTGCATATTTGTTAAGCCTAAGAGGAGGATTGGTGACTTATAGGGTGAAAATACCTAATGGCTCATATCAGGTCGCTCTTTTCTAGCCACTAACTCGAAATGTGGTTTAGGATTCTATACAGAGTAAGTCGAGTCTGTAGTATTTACAGAATCTTTCCCGCATTTAGGACTTAATTTCATTTTTAATAAAATCTTAGCCTTACTCCCCTATGCTAAAGAGACACCCAAAAGCATCCCAAAAACTTTAGGGGAGAAAGAAGATTCATTTAAAAACATTTAATAATTTCATAGGGAACTATTTTTTTTTTTTTGCTTAGCACGCAATATTTGGATATATCTTAAAATAGAATTTCGTTTGCCAACATAGAGTAATTTCTGTCATAAATGAATGTTAATCCAACATTAGCTCCACTGCTGCCTTAATAAAACAAAAAAATGTTTTGAAACCGTAGTCAGTTTGTGACAATAATAGCACCTAAACCAAGGCACCAAGTACTCAATAAGCGTCGAAGCACAACAAATTGCATCCGCTACTTAATTGATCAGAAAAATAATGAAATAATTGCATCAAAGTTTCTATCCGCAATGTGCACACTCACGTATATAAAGGCGAAAAATATGAAAGACTTCTTCACTGAGCGACAACAACTTCAAACAAAACATTACACAAAATGCTGTTTCAGCCAATATTTAAGAATTTACGCTTCTTGACTTTACTTCTTCTAGCCGCCACTGAGCTGCAGGCAGGCACTTTACGAGCCGAGGGTGACGAAGCGGGCGAAGTGCGGACAAAACGTGGACACAGCACAAGTGGCGCTGCACCAAATGGTGGGTTAGAATGTCAAACAAACAAACCAAAAACAAAAAAAAATGTTTAACACTTTCGATTTCTTAATTTATTATGCGCGCAAACTGCGAAGACTACGGTCCAGCTATAAAAATCACCTCGAGCATCTTGCAACTGACCAAGGCAACGGAGGGTGGCACGGCTATTGGTGATATTGGTTTGGAGCATCATGAGACCACACTTGAACAGCCTTGGCCGGTCTCTGCTGCCGGTGCTCACTTGCCGGCCGCGCGCACCGTTTGGTTAGAGTTGCCAGGAAGGCAACAGGATTTCCACTTGATTGCCGTGCCGGATGTAAGCAATGATCACACCCAATTGTCCCACGAAGGTGCTAGCGGCGCTGGTGGTGCAACCAGTTCTTCAGATGATGCTACCTCTTCGCTATCCAAAGGATTGCATACACAGATAGTGAGCAGCGGTAAAGTCGTAACGCGCGTCAGCGATAATCTTGATTTTGGCGAAGCGGCAGAGGGGAGAGCAAAGAGCAGCTCCCGAACTTCTTATGGCAGATAAGTGGAGTTCGTACTTTCAAATAAGAGTTTGTAAAAATAAATGATAAAAAAAACGAAACGGGGTGCAGTGTCAAGTAATAAGAAGGATTTGCAAAAGCTAAGAGGAATAAAAGGCTTTTTATAGAAAAAACATTTTATATTCAGTCGCAACCCAGGCGGCAAAATAATACTTCGCACTGTAAAGTCAAAAAATTTGTTTATCTTACAATTTCTTTTCGTAATTTTCCTTAAATCACCCTGGTCGCCTACTTAAACTTGGATAACACAGTAACGCGTGCCCTTCTCCATTTTCCTCGGCTTCGATTATCCGAGAGAAGCTCTCTGCCTCCACTATTCCTTGATCTCCTATGAATTGTGAAGAATTTTCTTTGAAATTCCTAAGCGATTGCCTTTCTTGTCAGTTGTGAGCAAAAGCGGAAAGCATCTTTCTTATTGCTTTTCCATATGTAAATGAAAATGAATCTGGGGCAATTGTAACTGACGTAGACGAGCAACTGAGCAACGAGGACATCGCTAAGAAGGCGTAACCCCAATAAATCCATAGACTGCCGACCACTCAGCAAACATGAAATATGTGAAGCTACTTTATCGCCCAAGCCTGGGAAAACTTCTGGCAGCGACAGCATTCAAGTAGAGTGTTTTAAGGCAATACCGAATGGACTCGCAGAGAAATTGCATAACTTGTTTAAGCAAGTGTCTGTATTCCAGAAAATATTCCAACAGACTGGAAGGGAAGCAGTATTAGTTAAAATTCTTAAAACGGGTGATAAAAAAATGCCCTAATTGGAGAGAAATATCGTTACTGCTTACAATAAACAAAATTTTGATAAATATTTGAAGGCGTCGAATTGCAGAGTCACTAAGGGGTGAGAGATAGTCAGAATTTTCAAAAAATTGAAATTTTTTGCTTTGCATTTTCTTAAATATTAATGTCTTAAAATATTGTGTGAAAATTTGAAGTGAATCCGACAAATGCTTTTCGAGTTATTCAACAATTAACAAAGGGCGCTCGGGCGCTCCTAAATCGATAGCAAAACTTTAAATGCGTTTTTTTCAAAACTATGTTTTTTGAACTGGTGATGACTGTAACTTAAAAACCGCTTAGTAGATTTCAATAAAATGTATACTGCTTTTGAAAAACATGAATGAGACGTACCTGATCGAAGGAATTGTTTTCAAAAATTTCAGTTTTTTATAAACAATTAATTCTCGAAAATCTGAAAAATATTTCCTGAGGCCGCCATATTGTTCATTTAAAAAAAAAAGCTTCGATCACGCACAATATTATCTATTAATAAAACTAATTTCTCTTGTCCGATTGATTTTAAGATGAATCTCTAAGGTATTGTGATAATCACCACGAGCGACTTCTGGAGAAACCGGCTCCACACAAACAGTGATAACTTTTACAATTATTATTCTTTTTTTTGAAATTTCATTAAAGTCAAGTCAAAACATGATGTATTAATGCCATGTTTTTATTTTTGTGAAATAAAGCAATTGACTAGCGAAAAAAATGTATTGAAAATCATAATTTTTTTGGGCCTCTGACTACCCCTAACCTCTTAAATGCGCTTATTCGGCGAAATCAAAACGGTTTTCGGCCAGGGCGATCATGTACTGATCAAATAAGCGCCACTAGAATATTGAACTAAATGCAAGCCTGAACCTAAATATCCTAGTGAAGATAGTGAACATAATTAAAAGCAGTATGCAAAAGCTTCACGCCGTGTTTTGGATAGTGGCCTTCTCAGCGAGCGTTTTCGGTGCCTTGTCACCATTTCATTTATCACAGCCCTGGATGATGTGTCATCACTGACCGGTTAAAAAACAACAGATGTTGTAAACCTTTACTGACCAACATGTTATGAAAAAAAGTATGACTGGATCGGCCACACCTTACACAAACCTGTGAGCGAATTAGCACATGCCGTCTTGGAATGGAACCCGCAAGGAAGAAGAAATAGAGGGCGATCAGAAAACAATATGGAGAAGGACAATCAACAGATAGACGAGCAAATCTTCAGATAAACGAGCAAATCATTCAGCAAACTAAAAGCTTTAGAACTCTATAGAAATAGTTGTAAATCTTTTTTGTCAATACTAGACTAAGTTCCTAAATATGTATGTATATATTTATATGTTTTGATCACGCCAATAATAATGATAATAAATGGAATCACTGATCCATGTGACATACTATACTTTTAGACTTTTATTGCACTTATACGAGTATATAACATGCGCACCTTCACTAGCCTGCCGTCCAATATCATAGCGTGGATTTTGTCCACCATTCTTCAGTGCTGCCTCACTTTGTAGACGCGAGTGTTAAGTAAACCAGTACTGAATGGTTGCACTTGATGGCTAAGAGTATCTGTAACGCTTTACTAGGTTTTACTTGGTTTGCGTTACATATACTTTTTCGCGCAAAAATTGTGGTGAATGAGCGATCGAGGTTGAATTTTTTGAATAATTTTTGAATAATTATAGAAAATAACTTCGCTTCCACTGGACCGAATATCACCACTGGAAGTCAGTTAGGGATGGAACTTCCAACGCACTAAATCAGAAAAACATTTTTATGGCGCCAGTCTTGTTTATTTTGGACTTCACCTGGTATAAAAATTCTCCTGCGTTCAAAATAATGCTTTAATGCTAATGCATATAACGCTCCAAAACTTGAAAAAAAATTGCAAAAATTTTAAAAATTAAAAAAGGCACAGAAATGTTCAGCTTCTTATTCACAATTTTTAGAAAAATTGCATGCATTCAGTTTTATAACCTAATCAATTTGAGTGTAGCAGAGAGCAAATTTCAAATGGCCGAAATTCTGCATTGATTTTTGACAATTTTTGTTCGCTGAGGTGTTGAGTAAAAGGCTTCCAGAAATCTTTTTATATGGAGAATGCGGCGATTATCGATCCTCTGCCGTAATACTCTTTAGAATATCAGGACAAGCCTCTTAAATAACTGATGAGTCTGAGAAACTACATTTTTCCTTAAAGGTTAAGATGTCTCGCTGCTAATTAAATTGAAAACAGGAGGGCTTACCAATCTATGGTTTCATCTTTTTATCTGATAGCCTCACCAATTACAGCGAATGCTATTCTTTGCTTGAAAAGCCAAGTTTCCAGTGGAACCTAACATTTTATGAGCAATTCCCTTGGTGTCCGCCATAGCCAAATCGGTTGGTGAGTGAGTACCCTTTGGAAGTGCACGAAATGGTTCGAAACCCCGAGCACGAAAGACCAATCGATAGAAAAAGTTTTTTCAGCAGCTGTTTTCCTCGGCAGACAATTTCAAACTCTGAGAAGCGTTTCTGCCATAAAAAAACTACTCATAAAAAAACAGCAGCCGTTCGGAGTCAGCTTAAAACTGTATTGCTCCATTTGTGGAAGAACATAAAGACGCATACCACAAAAACAAAAAAAAAGGAAAATGTCACATGCCAGATGAACAAGCAGCTTGCGTAACGGCATTCAATTTATATGTGAAGTGAGATGTGACAGTGAATAAGCCACAAGTGGTTTGCCTACAATTCTAATCTGTTGTGGGTACCATTACTCACATGAGTAAACTCATATATGACTCCTTGGTTTCTGTATGGCCGCAGAATGAATTTAGAGTGGACCACACAACGGCAATCCAAGAAAATGGTAAACACAATTTAGAGTTTTGGCCGAATTTCTCAAGTTTTTTTTGTTGGCTCGCAGTGAGAACCAACCGCCTTTCCGATGACAGTAGTTTCTCCTATTTATAGACCTATGGTAATGATGGATTCGATAATATTATAAAACATTTGTTTGTCAAGTGCAAAAAATTCAGCCTCGCTCATCATCTCGTGTCAACCCGAAAACCTGAAAACATCGTGAAGAATGCTCTATAGCAATCCGAGTAAGGCATTACTAGCAGCTGCTCACACGATGACTTTCGACTAGAATTTTATTTTTGTACTTTTTTTGATGTTTTCATTGTCTATGCAAAAATAAAAACTACTGAATTCTTTGGGTTTTTTCCCCTTGTTCACTCCTCTCGGGAGCATGGGACCTCGACAAAACTCAGTCTTGCGTTGGTTTCGTTAATCTGTTTTGATTTCTAACAGGGTAGGTGATTAGCCTGCCGCTACCAGTTCTAAGTAGTGGGAATGCCCACCTGTCATTGCTTAAGAACAACGCCTTCTTTACTGCTTGGAGCGCCATCTATGTTTCACATTTTTCTGGCAAAAGGATCGCACAGATGGTTGAGGATTTCGCTAAATTTCGTGTGCCTGCGCTATTACCGCGGTCGCCCGCTTCCTCTTGACTGGCGCCACTGATGCATTGTGTAACTGTGTGTGTTTCTTTATTTTTGCTTGTTTTAGCAGCTACAATGCAAATAATGCGCTGACCATTGTGCGGGAGTAAGTATGGGAAGTATAAGTTTTATTTTTGTTTTTAGAAACAGCGAAAATAGGTAAATTTGGAAAAGGGCGAGGACCGTGCTTTACGTGGGATTCGAACCCACAACCACTGGGATGGCTGGCTAGTGCCCTTACGCTGGACTACCGAGGCCGCCAATTCTTTGGGGTAAATATTTTTTATTTTGCGACATAGTCCACTTCGTCCAACGCTGTACTAGTTTGTTGACCCCTTCCAAATAATAGGATTTGTCTAAGCCTAAAAATAGACATCCGTTTGTGCAATCACCTCCTCGTGTGAATAAAATTTTTTTTTCCGCCCGCCATTTCTTCAAATTAAGCAACAAATAGGAGTGCGAGGGATACCAGGAACTTAAGTCTGGAGAATAAGGGAGATTTAGAACGAGTTCAGACCCTATTTCCATTAATTTTGCGACCACAACTGCTGCGACGCTGAGCTGGTGAAAAGGAAAATCACCCGACTTCCTCGATTCATACGAATGCCAAGCTCAAAGAAATAAACCGATCTGGCTGAAACTTGGTGTGTGTTCTTCCAAGAGAACCTACTAACTAAAGATAGCCTCGGTACGCGTCAATAGTGCCATCTTTCTGATTCTGCGCGGACTTTTCATGCGACCCTCGTAATTGTTTATATCTTTATTATGCGTATATTTTCGAGTTTGCTGGCCTTTGTTAACTACCGTTAACATTTTCAAACGCTTCAACAAACTCCTTGCTCAACTAAATTTGGCATAGCAAAATTCAATTTTGCCGAATGATTGCACCTATTTTTAAAAAGTCCTATTTATGTACTTTGGGACCCACCTTGCAGGTAGTTAATGTTTTATTAGAACACTGATGAAAGGAAAATTTACAAACCTGCGAGTATTGCAGATACATAGTTGTTTTTTTTTTTAATTTAGTTCAAATCCGCACATAAAGTAACTCTAATAATACTGCCACAAAATTGCCACACAGATCGCTTTTTGTTTTAAATCCACCGAAATTCCACTCTTCACACCTTCTTTAGTTTTTATATTCCTACTCTCCAGCATTCTAATAAAACTCCTTTGGCTGTTCGTGCTTGTGTTCATACAAAGTGCTGTAGCTGAAGGCGCCTTTGCCATGATCAATGCCCACTACAGGTTGGCTGTGGTAGTCGTCGTGGTAGTCACCGTGGAAATCCAATTTCTCTAAATATTCATGCCCACCAAAGTCAGGATGTGCAATCTCTTCGATATGCTGTGTGGCCGCCCCGTCAGCTTCTTCGTACTCTTCCGCTGTAGCACCATGATCCTCACCATAATCGGCGGGGAAATGTTTCACCTCCAAGTGATCGCCCGCCACGCCAACTGATTCTCCGCCACCGTCAGCGCTACTAAAGTCATGCGCTTCCACATCATCGGCCAATTTGGGCAACTGCAGCTCGCTCACAGCCTTGGCTGCACTCAGTAGGCCAGCGTGATTCCCTAATGGTCCAGCATTGTAGATGGCCGACTGCACACCTTGAACTTCCAAATGGTTATCATAGGGCACATGTAAAGCACCAATGAACGTCGCACAACTGATTGTCAATATAAATGCGCAACCGAATATTTTGGCGAGTAGCAAAGACATTTTTTCAACCGAAGCTTTACTTTTTGGTCTTTCCAGCTCTTGTTAGTACGCGTATGATTTTGCTTTCCCTTTCTTTCTTTTTTCCCCCTTTTATTTATTTATTATGTATTTGTTTTATTGCTTACAGTCGAAATGTTGGTATCCAACTAATTTTCCAAGTCCAGCGCTGCACGATTTATATAGTATGGAAAGCAGAGAGTTGCAAGTAGCCAATAGTAGATGTGAGGAGCGCACATTCATTTTTGTTGCACTTGCACTTTTCTGCATCGTTTGGACGTGGTATGCAATCGTCAATACTGTCGACACACATACATATACATACCTATGTGCATGTGCAATGAGATGAGTGGGCATGCGTACGATTGACTGCGCCAAAAACAAAAAAAGTTGCTTTACCAAAATTTTAAATTTCTTAGTGCATTGACTCTGGTGATGGTTTGAAAGCCAAGTGCCACATGCCTAACCATCTGTGCGCACGTACATACCTACAGGCATACTTGTATATTTATATTATTTTATATATTAGCCTATTTTCATAATAGACGTGCAGCTTAACAAGTTTTTTATGGAGCAGCCTTTTGAGTATTACATGACCGAGTTTCATATCTGGTGGCGGTTGGAAATGAATAAATGCGGACGTTTTAAACGAGGCCATTGAACGCATCACAATAGGCGCATTGCGTTGGTGTTATTGCAATTTTAAAACCAGTGATTTGGTGCACTGAAAAAAGCAATATTTATAACTTTGAATAAAGACAACCAGCTGCTACAGTCCGCTCAGGTTGTTGCGTGAGCTCGGCCAAGTGACAAATTGTGTCAATTGGTTAGTGGAACTACACCGCTCGAAATTATTTCAAAGGCATCACATATTGATAGAATTTGACTATCTGCTTATTTATTTTTTATAGTTCAATCTAAAACAAAGACAATCTGTAACGAAATAATCACAGTTTCAAACTTTTCCAAATATTTAAAAAAATTCACAAATTTCCATCAAACATATTTTTTGAAAAAACGCCGGTGCGCAGTTTTATAGCCCATTCAATTTTAGTACAATAAAGTGCAAGTTTGAAATCGTTACAAATTTTCGTTCATTTTTGATAATTTTTTCCCTGAAGATGTTTCACATTTTCTGCGATGCATTTGCTCTATGGAGAACATGCGTAATGCTCTCAGGAAAAAAATTATCAAAAATCAATGCGAATGTTCAGCTACTTCCACTAAAATTTAATGGGCTATAAAACTGCGTACCCAAATCTTTTTATTTGAACATTTTATTAAGAAGTTTGAGGTTAGGGTGGAAATTTCCCAAGAAATGTATCGTTTTTTTTTTAATATTGTACAAAGTTTAAAACTTCGATTCTTATGCACGAGTATTTATGATCCAATCTCGATATAGGTGCATGTCGTAACAAAGACAGAATTCAGTCAGTTTTTTTCTTCTTTAAAAATGTATGTCTGTTCGGCAAAAATTTAGTAGTCGACTCGAAGTTAATCGACAGTTGGGTAGAGAATTCACAACACAACTCTTGTCTCAATATCATTTTATGTATAAAACTACAAAATAAAAGTTAAGTAGGTGGGACGGGGTCGAAATACGGTCTTTATTATCTGATTTCGCTGCTATTCTAAGTGTGCAAGGTGGCGCAAAACTAATTATCCAATTTTGCTTTGAATAACTTTTTTCCTAAATACAAAAAAAAAATATTTTGAGTAATGGAAATCTTTTTTTTTTTTACCTTTACTTGCCCCATTGTTTGTCTGATTGGATACATCAGCTATCGAGTTGATCAGTGTCAAACATTGTAAATATTCCTATAGGGTGATTAATTTTGCGCCACTTTATAGTTGGGCGGAAATCTTAAAATATAATAAATTTTAAGAATTTGACTCTATGTGTGTGTTAAAATGCATTTTATGTTGATGACAGAGTTACACTGGTGCTAACTACATTCTGTCGAAAAAGTACCAGAATTGTTCAGTAAAAATCAAAATAATTATTTAATCATCAAAATATATTTTGTCGCCTTCAAAATAGGCTGCACTCGCAGAAATTCACATATGCCAACCATTAGTCCAGTCATCAAAGCATCTTTTAAACGCGTTTGAAGAGATCTTCTTCAGCTTCTTCAGCGAATTCTCCTTAATGGCCTCTATCGACTCAAAGCGGCGTCC
Source organism: Anastrepha fraterculus (assembly GCA_037575425.1). Lineage (NCBI taxonomy): Eukaryota > Metazoa > Arthropoda > Insecta > Diptera > Tephritidae > Anastrepha > Anastrepha fraterculus. The sequence continues at coordinate 16,922 of JAYXIM010003855.1, forward strand.
GCGGAGTGGCAATTTAAGTTTTGGGAAAAGGGAAAAGTCACAGGGAGCTGAATCTGGTCAATACGGTGGTTGTTCTATGATATTTGTCGAATTTTTGTTCAAAAAAGTGTTCACAATATCAGCCTTGTGGGGCGGTGCGTTATCATGGTGCAAGATCAATGAGTCTTCTTTCCACAAAATGAGCCGTTTCATACGCACATTCTCTCTCAGACGTAGCATAACTTCCAAATATTTTTTTTTATTTACAGTAGAAAGATTTGGAATGAACTCCGAGTGTACAAGCCCATGATAATCAATGAAAACGAGTAGCAAGACTTTCACTTTTGTCCCGCTTTGAGGTGTTTTTTTTTTTGGGTTTCGGCTTATGTGGATACTGCCATTCAGTCGCCAGTTGACTGGTTTGCATGTAAAACTTATACACCCACGTCTTATCACCTGTTATGATGCGCTGGATAAACGTTGGGTACGAATTCAGTTGCTCAAGCATGTCTTCAGCCATCTTCTTCCGATGAATTTTTTGAAAGAAATTCAACTTTCTTGGAACGAGCCGAGCAGCTACGTGTCTCATGTTAATTGATGGTGTAAAATGTTGCGAATTGATTCGTAAGACACGCTAAGATCACGGGCTACCTCCCTCAAACTTAAATGATGGTTTTTCAGCACCATTTCCCTGGCTTTTTCGGCGTTTCCATCCGTTGAAGACGTTGATGGGCGTACAGATCGGGGCAAATCTTCCACAACTTCTCGGACATCTGCAAAAGCCTTATACTACTCATAGACTCGTGCTTTTGATAAGGCGCACTCGCCATAGTCTTTCTGCAAAATTTTCAACGATTCGGCACCCGAAATCCCGTGCAAAACATAAAATTTAAGACAAATTCTTTGTTCGATATTTTTATCTTTTTATAATTTAATGCCAAAAACAAGCTAACCGACTAATCACGCTCTGTGCTCAAATCTGTGACACTTTGGAGGACAGTTGTACCAATACCCCAGCAAAAACAAAAATTTAGACATATCGCACCCTAAATACAAAAGCGACACAACTCAAAATTTTCCACACTCGAGCTTGACTTGTTTACAGTAGCACAGAAAACAGACTATGTGACATATCACGCTGAAATTTGCCATGTAAGCTTATAACAGTCCTACCAAAAAACAAAAAATTTATTTTTGCCATATGTCATCCGCGGACCGTTTTATTGATAACGTCTCGTTCATATTTGAGCAGAAGGAACATTTTGAGTTGTGACCCTTTTGTATTTAGGGTGCGATATGTGTAACGCGTGCTTTTTAAAAGAACAATTCCCCATATTTTTTTGACAGAATGTAATTTGTTTTCGTAGACATTTCATTGCATAAAGATTTTCCCAAACGAAAGTTACATACATATATAAAGTCAATAAAAATTCTATTTAAATATTACTTATTTCTGTTATTAATTTTATAATCTATCTGAGTTGCAATCTTAGGATGCAATAATCCGTTGGCATGTGAATTTAATAAGTAAATATTTCGTCTTCAATTATGCTAATATGGGAATCATGCATTCTCTCCCGCAAGCAGCACTTTTCTGGTTTAGTTAACCCCACAGCAACTTTTAAAATCTTTTTATTTATGATCTTTCAGAAACAAATTTCAAGTGTTTTTGGAGTAAGGTCATCAATTTCTTAGTTTTTATTTACTTTCTGCTGCTCCATTTCAAAATATATAAACAAAAAGCAGCTGGTACAGGGTGAGCTTATTGAAATATTCATATTTCTTTCCTGTGCTTAATTAATCTTTTCATTTCATATTGATAACTCTGTTCAGTCTCATTTTAACTAAAAGCTTGTTTCAGCTTTTCTATTATTCGCTAAATTAAAAAACCTGCTTTTACGTTAAAGTTAGGTTTTAACAAAAATGTATTTTATCGTATGCGCTATTGCTAAAATATTTTTTGTCAGAAAGAAACGAGAGATATTTTAGCTTCCTTTTTAGTTTCTATATTTCTATTTTTATTACTGCTGTCTTTTATTTTTTTATATATTAGCGCTTTTGACACCACGCTGTGGTTGTCTAGTTTTGGCTTGTATTTTTTTGAAAACTGTCGTCCATTTCCTGTGTACGTTTGCCCAACAACAATTCTTTACACCGGTTTATATTGCAATTTATTCACCGGTGTTTTGTCCTTCCACTGAGCTGCATTCGGTGAAAAGTGAAAGTCATAACAATTTCCTTAAAATGTCGACTAGTATATCCTCAAATAGTATCTGCTATTATAAGTCCAAATAAAATTTATTTAAAACACACTTTTACTAATTGCAGCAGATCAAATTGGTAATAAAAACAATGCAAGCACAAAAAAAAAAAAGCAGTAAAGACATTAAACGATCTACAGCTGCCGAGATCGGCTGACTTGTTGACACGAATTGTGTTTGCTGCAAATCCTGACTGGTCGCGTACCACCGTTGACCGGCTTCGAACCGAGCGCTTCCTTGTACAATATAAGCGCTTATATGTGGGCCAGGCTGGGTTATGTATACTTATACGGAAGATTACTTTTAGCAATCACGATTGAATGAGCAATTGAATGAACTACCCTGCAGGGATATCCACCAAACTGATGCGATTTTCGATGAATAGTTTAAGCTCGTTCTCTTTATCATATAAACAAATGGTGAATGTCCTAGTAATTGAAATTTATCTTGCCGATGTAAGATTTAAAATGGTTCGAAACTGGTACTGTAATCGAAACATGAGATCTTGTGTGCCCTGCATGCCTGTTTTGAAAATACCGAACCAGTGGTAAATTTACCAAACCTGCCTACAGGCCTACAAAATTCGCATTTTTTTTTTGTTATGAGACTGGTTCTCGATGGACACGATTCTGGGGTTTTCAGTA
>JAYXIM010003856.1:0-45072 GCA_037575425.1 Anastrepha fraterculus
TTAGGATGAAGAAGTTTCCCCAAAAGTAGGTTCTTGGTACACACATCCCTAAACTGACTATGATACACTTAAAAATGTATCTAACTCAGAATTATGACTACGCCCCAATTTATGTTTGTTGTAACACATTATGCATTGAATTGAAGTGTGTGTGTTTTTCTTCTTGTTGCTTATATAGTATGTACAGTCTGTGTCAGAAGAAAATAACCGGTTTTTTTGCTGTAACTTCAAGATATATTTCGTTTTGCTTTTTGCTGCATAATAGTCCCACTCAAGGGCTACGACGCCTGTGCTAACTCAGGTTAGTGTCGTTCGAAACTTTTCCGTAAATGCAACCAAACAAAAAAATATTTTTATGCACGCATTCGAAAGGGCCGAAATTATCTACGCCGCGGCTGTAAAAGTAATTGAAAAATCACAAAAATTTAATGTGATATGCAATCAGCGGTATAAGATGTATAAAAATGTTGATGACCTTTCCGAGCGCGGTTTGAAGCAAGTGACGACAAAAAGTCAGGATAAGGTGATCGTAGAACTTTTCAAGCGAGACCCTTCTTTGTGACTACACAAAGCACAATCAGTTCTTGCTAAAAAGGGAATAGATGTGAGTATCAACACCATCGAACGTCGACTGAAGAAGGCGAACATATCCTACCGTCCTACATCATCAAAACCACTGCTCTCAGAAAAACACATCGAGAAACAACAAAACAAGAAAATGGCGTCACAGTATTGGACTGGCCTTCCCAGTCCCCAGACGCCAACCCCATTAAAAATGTGTGAGGAACTATGAAAACGCATCTTGCCGTAAGGCCAGTCCTTGATTTAAAGCAACTCGAGCGTCAAGTTCGCAAAATCTGGTCTTGTTTGTCGACGAGCTACGCAGAAAAGCTGGTTCAAAGCAAGAAGAAGATGCCAGGCTATACTCGACAACGGTGAAGACTACACAGCTTATTGAGTAATTGCGACTCGTACAAAAAAAATTTTAAATATGTATATTTTATACTTCATGAATAATCGCGACTCCTTTTTTCTGACACAGACTGTACATATGTATGTATATGTTAATTATGTTTTTTTGCTTATGGAATATAAAAAAAAGTTATAAGGCTGCTTAAGTTTCGAACAAAACTGTATGTCCAGCGTCTGGACTTCTTACCACTGTCGATTATACTCCGCGTTCGTTTTCAAAGGAGGGCAGCACAGAATAAACATAAGTTCTTCAAGAAATACTTATTGCGTGATAAATAAAACTTCGTGGGTTTGTAGGAAAATTTGCATCAATTTCTATAGCTTCTTTACCTTTTCAAAGACTGATAGTGCCACCCTAGTTTGAAGATTGTTATTGCTTGGAAGTTGGAAATACGAATACGATAAAATATCAGCAAGTCCATATTAATTCGATAACTTTCTTTTAACTCTAATACCAGATACAGAAGTTTTAAAGTTAGATGCCACTAAAAATAGTTTAATATTTGTAATTATTTAATAGTAGTATTTAGAATTTTAATCCTAAATTCATAGTTTACGTTTCAATTTCAGCCTAACTACAGTTATCGTACTTTTTCATTTTTACCACTATGGAAGTGATATAAGTAGATTTTAGTTATTTGTTTCTATAGTTTTCTTAAGAATGATCTTATTTTTATCGTTCACATACTTTTCATTTGTTTTTATTTATTTTCACTTTTAACCCATTTAGTGCCACGCCGCACGTTTTTTTATGCCACCTAATACTTTCATGGGTGCCACGAACAAGGGATTTTCACTTAGACCTTATCATACGCTTTCGTGTGCTACTCCGCATTTTTGGAATAAACTTAAATTTGCACAATTTTGGTCGAAGACCATATCCTACGAAACCAATAAATCCAAAATAAACCACAAAGCAAGTCGAGGATGCTTAGAAATCAATTTACAGGGCTAATAGCCAAGTCGTTCTAGATATTATTATTTTTAGTATTTAGGTCATTCCTGTTTGATATGGTTAAGGGTCCTGCAAAAGACGCGCCATTTAAAAATTTAGATTGGTTTCTACTAAATCTCTTTCAGTCACTCGACGATCAGCCAATACGATGGACAAAAATACTGTGACACGTCGATAATAAATGTTTTGTAAACAAAGAATGAATTGCCAGATTGAAATGAAACTTCACATAACATATGTACACTCATAAATTTAAAAAAAACTTTAGGCTAGTAGCAGCGCCCTCTCTTATCGAGCCGTAAGGCTTATTGAATAACCTAGTATTTTAATGAGTAGTATGTGTTTTAATTATCCAAAGCTATAATACTTAAATTGAAGAAGCAACTCGTAGGCAAATTTCAGTAATTGGGTCTGTTGGATAAAACTAAGGATAAAATTAAAAAAATTATACTGTATACTATTTACACACTGCTTTTCAACAAAAAATCTGTTTTGGCTCTGTTGAAGATTTTCATCAAATCCGCTTGGCCCTCAATTTGTTAATGCCTTCTCTATCCAAACTTTTTCTCATATACATGTGGTCGCCCTTGCTGTTTGACCCCCTGACTACTCTACCTTTGGTATCTGCCTTTGTCAGCATCTCGCTCGAAACGTTAGCAATCTTAATTTTTCCATTCCCTTTTATTTGAAACTTTTATTTATCTTTGAGCGTGTGACATAAGCTTTTCTTTCATTGCCCGTTGTAAAAATGTTATTTTAAAAACTTTTTATTTCTCGCTTTTTAATATTTACATTTTCCTGCTACCAAATAATATATACAAAGCTACGTACATACATATGTATGTACGTATATACGAGTAAACGTTTGTCACAGTGCCCGGTGCATGCACAAAGAGTGTGTCAACAAGAGTGCTATTTAATTGTTTCGCATAAGCGATCACATACAAACATACATATTACGAGTATTAGGGTGACCACGCGTAAAGAAAAAGCATCGGCATATAAATACGCCGTACTAAAATATTAAAACCCCTTTTTTGAGCGTACCGCTCGCCCAGATTAATTCAAACATGCACTAAGGAAATAATTTCCTTTAGAGCGGAGATATTCATCCGGATATATAGGTGGACTGTTATCTGACATATAGACCAATATGTGAACACCAATATACATATCTCTAAAACCAATTAGGCTAAGGAACTGCAACTTGGTACGAAGGCATAAATTGTATTGTACGTACGTTGAAAAGAGGTAGGTATTGAAAAAGGGGCGAAGCGCCTCCCATACCAGCTGAAACTTTCATTTAGTTTTTTCAGGGTTTGAAAAAAAAAACCAATAGCAAATGGGCACAAACGGTGTGGACAAATAATGGTAGCATTTTTGTTTCTATACGAATCATATCGTTAGGAGTGCTACATGGTAAAGAAAACATCTTTTTTATAAAAAATACAGAAGTTGACATATCATCTCATACCTATATCCCACAATTTAGCCCCATAAGATAATATAGAACTCAGGAAGTATCGAAGATCTTCATTTTTTTTGGAAATACGAGGGTGGTTCATATTTCATATTTCAGCCATGTTGCATTAATGGCTTTTTTGGAGTATTCAGTTTTTAAGCTCAAGTGTCAAGTTGTCAATAATATTTATATTTACATTTCTGCGAATTTTTTAAACTAACCCTTTAATTTGCAGAAATGTGTGATTTTCCTTAAATAATTATCATATGTAAAGTCTCATGATAGTTTCAAATCAGAGGAAGCAATAAAAATATGCTACATAAATAGCAGAACCGGCGCAAAGGGTTCAATCTTGGTTCCCATGTAAAAATCCTGCTTTTGACTTGCAAAGTTATACACCGTATTGCAATGATGCCCGTGAGTGAGCCATAACTTTGAAAACAAGGCGCACAACTTACAATTACACGTAGTAGGATAAGTTTTAGATGGTGCTCCGGCCGTTTGCCCTAATGCCCATATATATACAATGTCCCCCAATTTGGGTCGAACGAAAAATCCCACTTTGACCCATTTAGAGTGCTCCAATCGAGTCCAAATATATGACCGACCCCCACTAACTTTGGACGGCCGATCCACCCATGCCAGTGGCACACCCCCATACAATCATTTCAAGATATCACCATTTTTGGCCTTTACATGAGAAAAGAAACTAAAAAGTTCGACCCAAATTGGAGGACATCAGAATTCGTTTTAGAGGTATGGTTCCTTCGGCAAAGTTTCTTATTTTGATTCCTTGAATATGATTTTCACAGAGCAATGGGCGATTTTTTTGCCTCCCCACAAATCGACCCAGCCTAATATACATATATGTACACACAGAGATGTAAGTGGCTTCCTTTGTTTCGCATGCCTTTGGCATTAGCTTTGTTGTGGTGGCTAATGATTTTCCCACGATTTACACTTAACGCTTAAGCGTAGTTGCAGATTTTTAATTGTACAATTAAATGCTTAGCTTTCCTAAGCCCTTTAAGCTTAACTCAATACCTTCTGATATAAATTGCAAATATGTGGTAGCCCCAGTAGCTACCGCCGCTGTTGGCGCGACATTTCGTGGAGCCCGAACAGTGTTACTTTTATTTTTTTATCACCCTGTCATATAGATTTGGCGCAATGCACTCTGCTTGGAATTAAGTGAATACTTATATACATATGTACTCGTATATACTTACATATATATTCGTACTATATTATACTATAAAAAACTCTTTCTTGTCAATTCGAAAATTTATTATTTTACTCGTTGTCATTTCAATTACGATTTTGTACCAAGTCAAGTAGAGGTACAATAAATTGCTACATCACGCCACCAGCACCAATAACGGTGGTCACCAGGTCTCCCTGCCGCTGTTAGAATTGAGGCAGACAAGCGGTCAATACCGCCTCGCGCCCATCGAAACTGCATAAATCATATCCATAAATACATACTTACTATTTGTATATAGTGAGAATATGCATATGTGTGTGTATACTTTATACAAAACACGCATTTCGCTGTCTGTCTATCTGTTGTCAAGCAGGCGTCGAGCTGGGCGTGTTGAAATGCAACTGGTAATTGCAACTGCTGCAACTTGCATAAACACTTCTGTATTTGCTTGTTGTTGCTGATAATGACGAAAAGTCATAAAGTTCGCAAACTTGCACTGAAAATAGTTAATATTTATTGTTTGTTAAATTTATGGTACATAAATGTTTATAAAGTTGTTAAATGTGCAGCGATGGGCAATAAAAGCGAAAAAAGGAAGTAAAGAAAAAGGTAGCAGAAATACCACCGGGCTGTGCAATACCAGTGGCGCTGATATAATACGAGTATAAACAGTGCTGAATTGAGCAATGCTCGGGGGTGACGAAGAAACGATAGCAGCAAATGATGACAAATACAACAATGACGTGTTTGGCAGTATTAATTATGATTATTAAGATATACAACAACTCTTTTGTCAACTGATAGTTTGTCTTCCGTTATCAAATTTGTTGCCGTAGATCAGCGCTTCAAAATATAGGCGCATAATCATAGTCAAAGTAAAGCCGGTATAAATTTGTTAAACTGGGATTTAAGAATAAACTGCAGCGTGTTTTAATCATTTGCTGCATTTTTTTGCAACAGACCTGCAAAACGAACACCCGAAATCTGTTGTATTTTAAATTTGCTTACGGCTGCTCTATTTTGTTTCGTTTTATTTGATAAGGGGGTAGCAGTAGTACAAAAATTTGAATGGTGTTTTTTGCAATTGGGGGATTTGAGTGTCGAAAAAGCAGATCATTTTGAGACTGAGACCATCCTAGAGTTATGCGCCCTCAACTCAAACCGATTACACCAACTAAAGTAGGATATTTTGTGTTGTTGTAGTGTTATTTTATAGGTCGTATGCAAAAACTTCAAGCCATTTAAATTAAAAATTTTACAATTGCCTGTGGACCTAAATATTTGAAATGAAGAAAAATGTTTCATTTTGAAGATACTGAAAGAGAGATACAATAAACGATGCAATAATCTATACTATCGTACATAGAGAGATTTAATTCATTTGAATTAAAGAAATATGTTTTTAATCACGGTACAGATTCTACCAAGACATCATTCTTTTTAATATAATATTAAGCAGTGAAGGTGGTGAAATAAAAGTGGTCTTCCTACCCCGATAAGCACACACTTCAAGGTCACTTTCGTTTCGAATGGGAATTTTATTAGCATTTCGTGTCGCCAAAATCGCATTTCTAACACCCAAAATTGCCTTCTTTGTACCTACATATTTTCACCCACTTCTATTGCTGTCTTATTTTTGGTACTTCTCGGTGGAATTCAGAACCCAACATACCTTTGCGAACTGCATCTGAAGCATCCTTCTATTTTTAATAATTCTCATAGGATTTTGTTTATTTTGATTTACCTTTATATGACAATTGAATAGTTCTCGCAGGTAGTCTTTAACTGCTTTTAGCTCTTGCTCCATTTTTAATTTCCAAAGTAAAGGAACAAACCAAAATATTTAAAAGCAAACAGATATACATACATTAGTTGGATAGAATTACACTATAATAAAGGGTCCTTCAAAAGTGACTCCTATATGTCAGTAGTGAATAATTCCTATACGGTGCCTTTTTTTATGTATCTTGGCCAATTGTTAAGTAGGCAGATGTACAAATTTACACGATAGGAAAACGCGTTAAATTTATTTATTTAGTTATTAAAGGGCTATGCACAACAAATTCTTACAGAATAAAATAAAAATATATATTATTATTATTATATTATATTAATATGTGTATCATATATTGAAACTCCTTATAAAAATGGCCCATCTTTAGACAATGTATCGCACAATTCGAGATTTTTTTGGTGGGAATAATCATCCGAATAGTGGACAATGGTGAAAAAATATCAATAAACTGGTTCTGTCGAGGATAGAACTGTTAGGCTGGAAACTGGACATTCTGTTGAGAATATTGTTTCTGTAGCGCAAAATGTTGCTGAACAACCTTCAACATCGGTATGCCGATGTTCTCAATAATTAGACATTCATGAACCCACTGTTTTGCAAATTTAAGCCCGTAGATGTTTATGGTGGACATTTAAATGAGCATATAATTGCTAAGAGTCGTATTTTGAATAAAAATAGTGAAACCTGAAGTAATCTAAATTTATCATGGTTCATTTTGAAACAAGATATAGGCGCGTCTTTTGAAAGACACTTTAAATTCGCTTTCAACACTCGCTCTTTCTAAAGCGTAGCACTAAATTGAATATGTTAGTTAAGCAAATAAACACAGCTCTAAATATTTAGTCTTAAAGTACGTTCACATATGCATTAATTACCAATTAATCCACAAAATTAATCTACCAGTTCACATATGGCAGATTACCTGCAAAGTTGACAATCAGCTGTCAATACTGTTGTGAAAGGGTTTTCTTCATTGAAATTATTTTGGGGAAATATTTCGGTGTAGACAAGGAGAAGTGATAGCTAATTTAATTGCGCAGCTAATAATAAACAGTTAGAGGAAATCCGTAAACGACGTTTACTCAGGTTTCAAAAAATTATAGCAGCAATACGCGTTCGAAATTCAATATTACATTTTATAATAAGTAATAAGAGGGCACACGCTTTTTTCTGTAAAATGAATCCATAGCTAATAATATTTAAGAAACATTTTATTAGAATTGTGTTTACAGACCTGTTTTCTTTGCCGGCATCTATTTTATTTAGTTTTTACTTTGACGTATTTCTTAACACGCGTAAAAATAATGATCTATTACACAGAAAACACAGAGTTGTATGTCAAAAAGTATGGTTTTTATCTAGGAATATTTTATAATCTCAGATTTTGGGAGAGAAATTTTGTATGGGAAATCACGCTTTTTAATTACGGATTGGGAGTTAGGCACGAAAAAGTAGATCATTTACTTATATGTGAACGTATTATTAGTTTAAACGAACTTGCATTTATCGTGGGGTTGTGATTATATGTCATTGTGTTTGCCAAACTGAAAAGTCAGTTAGATCTTACTTATATAAGCAAAATGACTTATAGTATAGTTTGCAACTGATACGAAAAGTATAAACTACAAGCAGTGTATATATCCAGAGATTTTCGAGTGTTAGAAAACTCAAAGGTTTTCCTCTCAATACATTTTTTAAATTCAAATCTGAGATTACGCACATGTGAGCTTAGCCCAAATATAACACTTCGATAACTGCCAGTCATCACTGAGCGAAAGATGCACCCAGCTCAACAAACGAAATAATTTTTGCCAAGTTTCGTTAGTTTTTTAAGTGGCAGTTCATTTCTGTTCGTTCAAATGTGTTTTTCTTCGAACGTCCTTTTGTATATACAGGGTGGCTGATGAAAGCCGCTACCAAACAAAAATTGAATAACTTTTTTTCTTTTTAAGTTATATGTTCCATTTTTGTTTTAATTTGCAGATTGATCTTTAAAATTTATTAAAATGGATAACTGGGACACGCAAACAAGAATTTGGATAGTCCGCCGCTATCACGCACTGGAGTCCGTAGTTTTAGTACAGAGAGAGTACAGGCGGATGTTTGGCGGCGATCCCCCGAGCAGATGGACCATAATGAGACTGGTGAATAATTTTGCTGAGCAAGGAACAGTCGCAAGAAGGCCTTATCATCGAAACCCACCAGTTCGGACGGAGGAAACGATCGCTGCTGTAGCTGCAGCTATACAAAGCAATCCAAGGGTTTCAACAAGAAGCTTATCTGCTCAACTTGGTGTCAGCCGACAGTCTTTGCAAACAATAATGCACAAAGATTTAGACTTATTTCCCTACAAAATTCAAATGGTTAACAAACTGAATGCAGCAGACTTGCTGATTCGCTTGGAATTTTGCCAGAAGATCCTGCAAATGATGGAAGAAGACCAAAACATGTTAAACTGCCTTTTCATGTCTGATGAGGTCCATTTCGATTTAAACGGCAATGCGAACAAACAAAATTGTCGAATATGGAGTACTTCTAACCCACAGATACTCCACGGGACGGAATTGCATCCTCTTCGCGTGACAGTGTGGTGTGCGGTTTCTTCACGCTGTATTGTCGGGCCTTATTTTTTTTGAAGAAAATGGTCACACCGTTACGGTTACTGGAGACCGTTATTTGAAAATGCTGAAAGAATTTTTCTATCCAGAACTACGCCGAAAGAGAATTCCTTTCAACTCTGTGTGGTTTCAACAAGATGGGGCAACGTCTCACATAGCCCAGACTGTTATGACAGAGTTGCGACGAAAATTTCCCAATAAACTGATTTCAAGAAACTCCGAATTTCGTTGGCCCCCCAGGTCGCCTGACCTTACTGCACCTGACTTTTTCTTGTGGGGTTTATGTAAACAAGAAGTTTATAAAACAAAGCCAACATATTTGGATGAACTAAAACAATCCATTCGGGCAACAATTGCGGCTATTCCTGTCGCAACTCTCAAAGCAGCAATGAACAACTTTTTACTAAGATGCCGCACTTGTGTCAACGAGCATGGGGGGCATTTAAATTCAATTATTTTTAAAACTAGTTAAGCTACATTTAATAAAATTTAATGACCTTCAACTTGAAAAAAAATAAATGAATTCCATACACTAAAAAAAAAGTTATTTGAGTTTCTTAATGTAGCAAAATTCATCAGCCACCCTGTACTTTCATAGCTTGGTAATAACCCACTTTCGCGCCTGGTGAATCACTTTGTTTCATGCACCTCAAAGTACACTTTCAATATTGGTATGTAACAAAAAGTGTTTGGTAAACCTTTGATTTAGAATTATTTATGAAAAGTGTTGCCACCTTTCTGAAAAGTTAAAATTAAAAAAAAATTAAAATCTAATAAAATATTGAAAAATCGGTACGAATATTGTCACATTAAGTGGAGTATCAAAAAAATTCTGGTCGTATTCCTCTGTACTCAAATTTCCCTCTACTTTTTGAAATTTAGTTAATAATAAATTTTTTATTTCTTTTTTCGACAGAAAAGTTGCGCTCTTTATACAACTTCTTAGGAACGCAATTAAAATATGTTAATACACCTATATTCAGCATAACAGGGGCGCGATGCTTTGCCAAGTTTTAACTATTTTTTTTGTTGGTATTTCGTTTTTTCTTTTATGTTTCACAAAAGTACAGTGAATTCTACAACATTCTACCATATAATTTAAAGCCCTAAACTTTGTAAAATTCGCAAAAATCTAAAAAATTAAAAAAATTGGTCATCATTAGAAAACGTCAAGGTGTGCAGTTTTATAGCCCATTCAATTTTAGTGTAACGTTAAATCAGGTGAAGTGTGCAAGTCCCTCAAAAGTTGCATTTATTTTTGGCAAGTTTTTTGTTTTTGTATACGATGTTGAGAGTTTAATTCTATATAAAGCACATGTTCGGAAGTATTTTTCTTATTTAATATAAGCACGTAATATATAGCAACAATTTTTTTACAATTTTTCATAGATCATTCTGTCTGTAGTTAACCATATAATATGTAAATATTTATAGAAAGACACATAAGGCACACAACATTTCCACCGCCTTTCTATGCTATCAGTATCGAATCAAAATTCTTCTTATCGATGACTTTCAACGACTTTCGGAGCGACAAAGAATTGATGCGAATATATGCATACGTATGTACATACATATGTACGTATGTAGTTCCATGTGAGCAAACACCTTAAGTACATGAAAAAATTGGCACGACCTAGAACACTCGCAAAAAAAATTAATTTGATTGAAAGACTTTTAATCCAACATTAAACCTCTACTATTTATAAGTAATTGATGTGGTATTTTAATATTTTACATTTCGGAGAAGGAAGGAATTAATGCAAATGAAATAAATGAGTCGAATAATTTTATCAAATGAAACAGTAGTTTTTTTGGAATATAAAACAAATTCTTATATTTACATATGATGACAGCTCGGTACTATGTTAGCCAATAAAAAAATATCTTTGCTGATTCCTATCAGATAAATATAGAACCAAATAAAATTAAATAAAAAAAAGTTAAACTAAACAAGAAAAAATTAAAAAGAGAACAAAGCGAAACAAAAAAAAAAGTTGAAATTAATATTAAAATAAAAACGAAAATGAATTTTAACATGAATATTAACCGGTTCCTTGTAAAATGAATCACATATGACACCTGGTACAAGTTTTGCCTTTTCTACCTGTCTATGAATCATATATGAGCAAAATCAATGCTGACATTAACTATATTCTTTTTGTATCCGAGTTGTAAAAGAACACAAAACAAAGAACATGAAATATCCTATTTGAGTTGATTTAACTGGTTTGAGTTGGATGCACATAACTATTTGTGACCTGATTCATAGTGTTGTAAAGTAAAAAAAAAATATATATTATTGTGAATAGGCCCCTGCAAAGTACTTGGGAGTCGGGCAAGAAATAAAACACATAAATAAATATTTAAAAATTTACAAATCAAAATTTATTTTATGTTCTGATTTAACAAGATTTTCGCACACACCAGGTCACATCCTTTTTTGCGCTCAGTGTCCTAAGTATTCTAATTAAGGTCGACACTTTGCGCCAGCGTTTTGATTATTTTCTGGATAGTTTTATAATAATCAACTTCCAACATCATGAGCTGAATGTTTCAGGACATAGTCTTGTTAGAGATAAACGTTGATTTCCCGTACCAAGTTTTTCACAATTTCTTTCAACTGTTTTCTTTTTCCTGCACACATTTTGTTATATGATAATTATGTGTCAAAATGTTCAGAGTTTTGGTTTCATTTATTTTTCCAGAAAAATTTTGAAAAATTCCGAAAAAATTCTACCGTCTAACCAGTCAGACATGCTAAGTGAAGCTAAGCACTTTTCCACCTCCTCTCTCTTTCCTATCACCAGCTGATACTGCATCGAATACTTCTGAGCTGGAGCTTTTGTATCCATGCAGATGTCATGATTATGCCAGCTGAGACTTTAGACATTCGCTACACCGTGTCTAAGTACCCGTAAAGTTCATACTCGATACTCGATGTCATCAACGCGCAAAAGTCTAAGTTACTTCATAGCTTATAAATTCGGTACCAGATATGTTTCGCTTAACTAACGGGTGATTTTTTAGCTATTATCTTTTTCAACAAATAGTTTAAACAGCTGACGCACGTTTCGTGTTTTGTTTCACTGTCAAACATCTTCAGTTTGGTCTATAATTTAACCAGGAATCGTTTTACAAACGAACAACGCTTGTAAATCATTGAATTTTATAATAAAAATGCATGTTCTGTTAAGAAAGTTTATCGCGGTCTTCTTCCATTTTATGGTCAGTTTAATCGACCCACTGAAGCGGCTATTCGAGCTATTGTGACTAAATTTAGAACCAAATTTACATTATTGGACGCTTACATAGAGTGCCAACTGAAGAAAATATCGCAGCTGTATCGGCCAGTGTTAATGATGACCATCAATTATCGATTCGTCGTCGTTCGCAGCAATTGGACCTCTGTTACTCAACAACGTGGAAAATTTTGCGAAAGGATTTAGGTGTGAAGCCTTTCAAAATACAGTTGGTGCAAGAATTGAAGCCGAACGACCTACCGCAATGCAGAATTTTTGGTGAATGGGCTCTTGGAAAGTTGGCAGAAGATCCACTTTTTTATCGAAAAATTGTGTTCAGCGACGAAGCTCATTTTTTGCCCAAAATGCAAGAGCTTGACTTGCATGATATGTAGTTTCAGCAAGACGTAGCCACATGCCACACAGCACGCGTAACAATGGACTTGTTGCCTTTAGATAATTTTTTGTAGGGCTATGTTAAAGCTCATGTCTATTCAGACAATCCTGCTTCAATTAACGCATTGGAAGACAACATTAAAGCATTTATATGTGAGATACCGGCCGAAACATTGGAGAGAGTATGCCAAAATTGGATGAAGCGGATGGACCATTTGAAGCGCAGTCGCGGTCAACATTTGCATGAAATAATCTTCAAACATTAAATTATATGGACTGTTCTATCGATTTAAATAAAAATTTCATGCATTTTTCAGAATTTTACGTGTGTTTGTTTGGAAAACTTTCCTATAGCTCTTAAAAAATCACCCTTCATCTTAGAGTCTGTAATAGTATTTCAATAATGCTATGCTTCAAAAATTTAATTTCCAAATAATTACCAAATAAGACTGGAAAAAAATAAGTAAAAAATATCTGCCGTTCGAAGTCGGCTTAAAACTGTTGGTCCCTCCATTTGTGGAACAAAAACAAGACGCACGTCACAAATAGGAGGAGGACTTCGGACAAGCACCCAAAAAGGGTATACGCGCCAACTATATACAATATGTACTTTTATAAACAGGGTCCGGCATTCGAAATGTAACCAATTAAAAAGGCTATAAATTTAGTTTGGAAAATTACTTTTATTCAATTAAAAGAAAAAAACATGTGAAAATAATAAATAAATTAAGAATCAATTTACTTTTGCTCGATATGACCACCTTTTGCCTTGAGACGATCCAGAAACGAATCGCAAGCAGCCCGAATGTGACTTCCAGCTAGTTTGGCCCACTCGCGGACAATGGCTTTTTTGAGCGCTTCGAGACTGGTGAATCTTTTAGTTCGGACCTTGCTCTCCAAAATGGCCCAAAGAGAATAATCCATCGGATTCGCGTCTGGTGAATTTGAGAGCCATTGTGTGGACGTTATGAAGTTCGGAACGTTGTTTTTCCAGCATTCTGGGCTCACTCGAGCTTTATGAGACCGTGCCGAGTCCTGTTGAAACGTGCATGGTCTGCCATCGAAATGTTTGTCTGCTCACGGCTTCAAAGCAACTTCCAGAATACTTTCGCAATAATATTTCGCACTCACCTTGACACCAGACCCGATGAAAACGATTGCGGTTACAGCGGTATAACCCATTACCTGTGGTGGGTGCTGCCTCCTGGTGGCCAATCGATGGCTCAAATTCTCTTATGAACGGTCGGTCAAATAAACCCTATCGTTTTGGCAGTTTACGAATTGCTTGATTTGAAAAATTTTCTCGTCAGAAAACACAATGTTCGAAAATTGACCGCTTTCGGCCAAGCTAAGCAGCTTCTTCGCTCTTTCAAGTCTGAATTGTTGCTGCTTTGGTGTGAGATCATGCGCCTTTGGGATCTTGTAAGGCTTGACTTAGAGATCATTTTGCAGTATGCGTCGGATGCTACGGTCAGATATTTTCAGTTTTTTCGCCATTTGATTGGCACTTCGTCGGGGATTTCGTTCAAGTCGCTTCTTCACTTTTTGAACCACTTCACGTGACGTTGCAGTCTTTTGATGACGTTTCGCGATGCTACCAAATCATTGTAGCGAGTAATGGGGCGATAAACAAAAGTTTTATTTACTTTAAGGTGCTCGAGCTCACCGAACAACCGTTGGCTGTGATTTTCCAGCCAAATATAATACTGATTTTCTTTTTTCCCGTTTACTCTCGACAAGATGCTTCCGTGTATATATATATATTTTGAGTCCTTATTTTTTGGGAATGAAAATTGCGTAGATAAATTAAGGGGCGCAGAGAATCTTAAAATCGAAGAGCAAGCCTCCTTTTTTAACCTATAGTGTTCTAGTCAAGAAACTACTCTATATTGATCCATCTATATTTTGATAAAATCCATAAGGATTTGAATAATCATAGACTCAATAAGCAAAATGATAGGGGTACACAAACCAATTACGTTAGTTTGGCAGTTTGTTAGTTGGCAGTTCAGCAAATGTGTTTTGCTGTGAATTACCTCATTCGCTTATTTCTGACAGTTTGGTAAAAATGCTTTTTCGCACCACTGAATCACTTGTCAATTAGCTTCGTTTCATCCACTGGAAGGAAATATCTTTCAAATATCAAATCTTTGCCCGTAAAAATAATTTACCTACTTTTTCTTCTTCTTTTTGTTATTTTAAGCTTTAGCTTCGCGCTTGCATTTCAAATGCCAATTGTCAAACAGTTGACTGTTAGCAACTTCGTTCCTTGGGGCTTAGGCGCTTTCGTTGAATTTACAAAAAAAAAATAGGATAAAACGCAGGGGCGAAGAGGGAAGCAGGGTTGGTATTCCCGGGATCCCGAAATCGCTTAGTTTGTATTAATTCCGGAATTACATCTCAAATATCCCGAAATACCGGTCCTTTTCAAATTCCGGAAATTTCAGGGTTGATTTATATTTTCACTAATATTAGTATCCTTAGTACCTCCCGAAGTGTTTGAGAAGGCTACTCAAAAAGCGAAAATTAAAATTAACTAGACTTTAGAGAAAATCGCGATGCATTTGGCTCAGCTAACACAGGAAACACCAAGTTTTATATAGCCTAAATATCCTAAATAAAATCAAAAACACCATAAGCATGGCTCAAGTTTCAGACCACATTGACCCAACCCTCTGTTTCACAAAAGGATACACAGTTACCTTTCCTGAGAGGATCGAGTGGAAAACAAACCCGAAATGGATGAATCATGATTTACAAAAATGGTACACTGATGGATCAAAAACACCTTATGGTGTAGGAGCAGGAGTAGTGGGGCCCAGAATCCACAAATCATACACTCTCTCCAGGGACACCACTATCTTCCAAGCGGAACTATACGCAATAATGGAAGCAGTAAACATCATGCAACGTAGAAACCACAAGAAAGTAAAGATCAAAATACTCTCGGTCAGCCAATCAGTTCTAAAAGCTTTAGATAGCTATACCTACAACTCAAAAACCCTCTTAGAATGCCACAAGGCACTCAATAACCTGGCATCCAAAAACAATGTTTCATTAATTTGGGTACCGGGACATGAGGGATATAACGGCAACGAAAAGGCAGACTTTCAAGCCAAAAAAGGGGCAGATGAAAACTTCATCGGACCTAGTCCTATGTTCGGATTCAACAAAAACAACCTGAAACAAAATGTAAAATACTGGGCCAAAACTCTATTAAATCAGCATTGGAACAACGTAGAGGGTCTTAGACACTCCAAAAAGTTTCTAAGTTTCAACGCTAAAAGAGCTAACATGGCCCTCACGTTAAACAAAAAGAGCATTCGCACTCTCACAGGCGCCCTCATCGGGTCACTTCACCTGCAACAAACACTTACCTAAATTAGGCATAACTAACACCAGCACCTGCAGATTCTGCTACGAAGATGAGGAGTCTATAGAACATCTCATTATCGAATGTCCGGGGTTGACGCATAGAAGGAAAAGGTTTCTAAACAAGTTCATGCTTACAGATGAAGACCTTCAATCACTCCCTCAGAAGGAGCTGGTACAATTCATAAGCATACTTAACAGTCAATAGACAGCATAGGGTGCACAATAGATCAATATGGTCGCAGTGCTAAAGGGCCACACCTTAACCCTTTACAACCATTAACCATTAACCATTATATAGCCTAAATACTAACTATTCCATTACACATTCTCTTGTGTCACTCAATCCTATCCATTCGTTACAACAAGGGAAATTCTACTTTATATCCATTTTTTTATTTAATGTAAGTTTTTATGTAGCTACTATTCAAAAACCTTTAAACAATATAAAAAATCACGTAGGTTACTTACTTATTTGCATACTTATACATATATACACAGTTTTGTCATAACAACTCTATTTACATAAATATATGTTATCAATTTCTATTAAACAACAGTATTACGCCCGGTGAAATATTTTAATAAATTGTGTTTCAATTCATTTTTTTATTGTTCCCACAACTACAGAATATCGAACAAACGTGACCTCAGCCGCGGATTAAGAACCTTTTAAGGGCATTAATAGTATCAACATTCGTTTGTGTATTTTTTCTCTTAATACTAAAATCTTTAACGCCGATTTTACAACTGTTCGTGTCACTAGCCCCATTTGCTGTACTTTTGTTAGTTTTCCAATGTTGCTGCCACAAAAAACACTGAAGCACTTCGTACCTCCGCCAAAGGACAGCGGTGAAAGTGACCCTATTGATTGATATAATACAAAGTGTGTGTAAATAGGTAGAAGGATGAGTACGAGAAGTTAGATGGAGTACACAGACGCAGTGACTGCTTATTTGACAAGCTAATTAAGGACAAACAAAGTAAAACGAATCAGAGTCAGGAATAACGGAATAACGCATGTGAATCCCCACTATGGAATCGTCATAAAAGTACAGCGGGTGCTAGCTTGCTTTGGTGGCACTTATTCAACACATCCGATCACTTCCGGCCTTCCTTCCGCCTATGCTTGTTGCTCTTTTTTGTATAATATTTGCCTTTCCAATTGTTTTTCAATTTTCCGCCTTATTACACTTCGTTTAAAAACTTTATTTCAACATCAGCGCGGAATCGTCGCGCAGTTCTTTCTCTGCATCTCTGCGTTACGACGCTTCGATTGCGGGTAAGTCACGTGGCCGACTGCCTCCCAGTGGTAGGAAATTTCGACGGTTGTGAGTTACACCATTGACAATTGATGTACGCGCCTTTGGTTATTCTCCTGCTCCTTCTTCGTTTTTTGGAAGCAATCGCTACGCCACGTGCCACAGTCCTAGTCACCAGCGCAAACAATGCGTGAGAGGAGGCTTTTGTCAGCAAGTGAGGGAGGTGTGCACTCATAAAATCATCTGCAAATATTTTCGTTTCGTTAGTTTCATGTGATGGATGTGATTTCCAACGCCTCAGGATGTGCACAAGTGTCAAAAGCTGCTGAGTTAAGGTAACGTTATTGTTGTCGTCGGGTGTTGCATGCATTGATGCGACTGGTGGGCGTGTGTCGGCATGGGCCACTGTTGAAATCAATTCAGTCATCTTGTGCACGTTAAATGGAAACGAATATAGTGTCTCATACATACATTTAACCTTATGACAATCGTTCTTCTCTTCACATCTACATACATTCACATAAACGTGTGTATGTATGCGTGTATGTACATATTGTGGGAATTTGTTTTAGATCACGTGCCGCATTTTTCTCGTGTCTCGTTCGTTTTGCTAGCTAATCTATCAAAATAGCAAAATATTATAATTGGCAATGGGCTTAATCCGTGGTAAATACTGCTTCAAGGGAAGTGCAATGGAAAGAAGAGAAATATTTTTAGAGTGCATATGCAAGTGTTTTAGAAAATTTCAAAGATGATACAGTCACATGAGCGATTTGATGTTTTTGCAGATGTTTAATATACAAATATTAAGCCTCGGTTCTGGAATAGCAAAGAATCACATTCAGTTTTATGTCACGGCATCGAAATAAAGCACTGCTCTATAAAATAGATATTCTCAATATAAAACAAAAACTGTCAACTTTAGACTAAAAAATTTCAAATGTCCTAGTTTTTCTTATAATTTCGAGGAGAAAAATATCAAATTAATATTGCATTGTGATGCAAGTGCCTGTAGTGATACCTTCTCATATGAATCGCAAATGAAATTACTTGGGCTACAAGCACTAGCGGACAGGAGATCCATCCTGCCTAAGATGCTTGCGTACAATTTCCGACCAAAGAAATTCTCGACCTCTGCACATTGAGATATTCATCTTTAAAATTGAGTAACCATAAGCATTTTTTGAAGATTATACATCATTTTTCTAATAATAGAAAAAATTTGATATAAAGTCTACAGTATTGGCCAAAAGTATTAGGCGTCCCACTAAAATAAAAGTAATTTCAAAGGTAGTTGACAAAGTGATCGTTGCTTTATGCAAATGTATCACTTGTGTGTTTAACCTTTGATTTTAAAAATACATTTTTTATGGAAAATGCCGTGGCACACTCTTGGTGCGTAAAGTCTAAAAAGTTGCATTTTTAAAGGTATTACTCGTATTAAAATATTTTGGCATTTAAATTTAGTAGCCAATGTGAGAATAATCGTCAGTACAAAATTATTAAGTGGATATAAATAATTTCTTTCTATAAATATGCCTAAAAAATATGAACTTTGTTACGACAAAAGAGTGAGAATCCAAGTTATAAGTGAGGAAGTGAAGTCCTGAGATGAGCAATTTGGTGCGATGTTCCCGATGCGCAGTCGAATGTGCTATTGAACGCTTTGCTAAAGAAGTCTTAAAAAATTGGGAAAAGAGTTTACAAACAGGTTTCCAACACCCACCTTGTACGTAGACAAATCGAACTGCAAGGGCGGCTTAGCTTATGAAATTTTAAAATAATAACAAGTATAGCTTCTTACGACACTCATGAGGCGATGGGTTAGCGGGGACCTTTGTTAAGCTTGGGAGAAGAAAAATCGTGATCTGGGGCGGTATAGCTGCTGTTGGTATCGGCGAAATGTTCAATTGCGAGGGTCGCATGGACAGCCGAAAGTACATAAATGTATTAGAAACTGTACTTTGGCCTTCGTTGACGCGAATTTTCGGCGCCACTTATTTTGATATATTTCAATTCCAACAAGACAATACTACTTGTCACAAAACAGCGACTACTATCCGTGGGTTTAGAGACAATAGCATTGTTTTGTGTAATGCCTACAGAGGATTGCGGCTGTTATCAAAGCAAAGAGTGGGCCTACTAAATATTAATGTTTTTGTCACGGATTCCTTTTGTTTGTATTGATTTATTAATACAAGATCATTGCTTCACTTTTTGAAACGAAAAATTTAGTAATTAATGGGGTGCCTAATACGTTTGGCCAAGGCGATTCGTATGTAACTTTTAAATTTTTTATACTTATTTTATAGAATAGATTTAAAAAGTTTTTTATTGAAATTGTACATACTTACATTTTAACAGACATATTCATTTTAAAATTGACTAGTGAAATCGGGCATTGGTTTTTACAAATAATTATGTTCAATTACACTGAATTAAATTAATGCTAATTAATATCCAAATCGCACATTTTAGTTGTGAAATAAAAGAAAAAAACAAGGCTGTGGGATCTGCCGACAGAAGTTAAAACTTAAACCAACAAAAACAGTTAATTACCAAATATTATACTTATAGAACCCTCAATCCTCCGGCAATTTTACATCGATGTGTGGAAATATTGATGCTGAATTCCCATCCTTATGCCATACTGAGTCACTTCAAATTCTATAATTATAAATGATTTATTGTACGCGCCAATTATATATATATATGTATATACAAGGTGAACGATATGAAGTGTTACCTATTTAAAACACAAGAAATTTTTTGTGTGAAATTAGTTTTTATTGATTTCAAAGACAAAATTGTTCAAAAATGATTACAATTTTAACATATTATATATTCACTTTAGCTCGATATGACCACCTTTTGCCTTGACTATAGCCTTCAAACGGTCAAAAAATGAGTTGCATGCTGCACGAATGTGATCTTGAGGTATTTTGGCCCATTCTCGTATATCGCTTTTTTCAGCGCATTCATACTGGCATATTTTTTAGTCCTCACGTTGCTCTTCAAAATGGACCGGATGGAATAGTCCGTCGGACTTGCGTCTGGCGAATTCGAAAGCCATTGTGTGGACGAAATGAAGTGTGAAACATGATTTTGTAACCATTCTTGGTTCACACGAGCTCTGTGAGACGGTGCCGAGTCCTGTTGGAACGTCCATGGCCTACGACCGACATGTTTGCGTGTCCACGGTTTCCCCATAATAAGTCGCATTCACTTTGACACCAGGCTCGATAAAAACGATTGGAGAGCGTCCATCAGCGGTCACTGCAGCCCAAACCATTACTTGCGATGGGAAATTGCTTCGAGTGGCCATACGTAGGCTCAAATTCGCGTATGAGCGTTCGGTCAAGTAAACACGATCGTTTTGAGTGTTTACGAACTGCTCAAGTGGGACATTTTTTTCATCAGAAAACACAATGGTAAGAAATTCGCCACGTTCGTGCAAGCGCAACAACTCTTTTGCACCAAACTTTTTTTGCTGGGGTGAAAGATCGTGTGCTTTTTGGAACTTGTAAGCCTTGACCTTGAGCTCATTTTTCAATATGCGTCGAATGCTGTCTTGCGATATTTTCAGTTCTTTGGCCATTTTTCTTCCACTTCGACGTGGATTTTGTTCAAGTCGAGCCTTCACTTTCCGAACCATTTCTGGCGTTGTTGCGGTGTTTTTTGCTCCATAGCGTTTTGCAATGCTACCAGTATCATTGTAACGTTTTATAGTGCGATACACAAACATTTTATTCACTTTGAGGTGACTGAGCTCACGAACAATGGCTGGTTGTGATTTTCCAGCCAAATATAACGCAATCACACTATTACGTTTGAATTCCATCATAGAAAAAAAAAATTCAACAAAACTCAGACGCAAATGCTTTTGATGGCTTATAAACAATGTTATGAACTGTCATTAGAACAATTTTGATGTTGATGTCATGAGCTGTTTTACAGATAGAAGCAGTGTGAAGTTGGTAACACTTCATATCGTTCACCCTGTGATTTATTTGAACAGTTCAATATTTAACTTCCTTAAATAAAGAATGTGGGATAATTTTCACTAAATATTTTCCAAATAAATGTATACATACGAGTATATGAATATATTCGTATTAATATGTATTTTTAATATATTATTTATAGAGAAGAACTAAAAAATAAAATACATATCTATGCCATACCTATAAAGATGTGCTGCTAATTCATCCGCTCTTTATCGTACTTCTTAAATACATATCGCACCCTAAATACAAAAGGGGCACAACTCAAAATTTTCCACACTCGAGCTTGACTTGTTTACAGTAGCACAGAAAACAAATTATGTGACATATCACGCTGAAATTTGCCATGTAAGCTTATAACAGTCCTACCAAAAAACAAAAAAATATTTTTGCCATATGTCATCCGCGGACCGTTTTATTGATAACGTCTCGTTCATATTTGAGCAGAAGTACATTTTGAGTTGTGACCCTTTTGTATTTAGGGTGCGATATAATATGTTTTGAGTCGACAAAGTCATAAAAATGACCTCTGATTCTGATTTGGTTATGGGAAGAGTTGCTAGAATAATTAATAAATTATGTAAGTACGGCGGTGTATTTTTTCCACAGAGTTCAATGACTTTAATATTATTTTGGCCCTTCTGCGGACTTCATATTGCGAATTATTTCATATCTAATATCTAATTCCGTTTGAATTTCCTTAAGACGTATGGTTAATATCTAATATAATATTTCGTTATAAATACGTGACTTTGCACATCCAAAAAAAAGCATAATTTCTATTTTGAAGACATAACTTCGTGTTTTGAACATACCTTTTTGGTATAATACTTTCTTTCACATATCTCTTAGATAAATTTGGGATGAGCGCAAAATGTTGATGTGGTATTTAAAAAGCTTTACTCAAGTTTGTTGAAAACTAATGGGTTTGATAAATTGCAAATTTTAAACATTTTTGTGAAGAATTTTATGCAAAGATACACGACAACGAATTATTGTTCCATTTTTCAAGTCTGTGAATACCGAACGCACATTTTATAATAAATAAAAATGTAAAATTTATTTCAATATTTAACTTAATAGGCAACAACTATAAGTTCGGCTTTGTAATAAACAAATCAATGATATTCTGATCTTGCTTTGGAGAGGTCAACGTTTTTAACTTCTGTATACCGTTGCACCCATTTATTTATGAACTTATGAATATTCGACTTCTTCAAATATTTGCTGCAGATACGCGTGTCAGTTTTGGACCTATAGGGTGTGTAAATAGGAAAACTGCTCTATGTTAAATCGTTTTTCACGAACTAAACACTAAACTAGATTTCTCTAAGTTCGAATTTCGACGGTCACGCTTCCATTGGACAGACAGACAGATATTTTTATACTTTGTTGATGTATTTGTATTTTGTGGCACATTATGTGGCATATTTTTTTGTCATTATCGTCAAGGCTGAAGGTATTATCTGGAAAAAGTGCTTGAAAGCCAAGAAGTATATCTTCATGTATTAAAAATCTTTTAGTTTGCGTTTATGCTAAACGGAGTAAATCTGAAGCGAAAACATTACATCTTGCTTACAGTTGCTCCTGTTGTTGTAAGATCATAAACATTCCATTGGTTTAAATTTGTGTCCCTAGTCGAGATTCGGCCTGCAGATATTTTAAGCAACCATTCCTCTGCTTGACATATCGATAAAACATCAAAATGATATAAATTGATTTGTGCTTAAAGAGGGATGTGCAAAAAGAGCAAAAAATTAAATATAAAAGAGTGTCAAAAAAACTGTATATACTATATGGAAGACATTTAACCCTAGTGGAGAAAACCCTCTAAGAAACAGAAAGAGCTAAATATCTAAACTTTATGCTCGATAAGAAGCTAATTTGGTCGCAGTCGCAGCAGGTAAATTAGGGAAAATTAGGGAAAAATGGGGAACAGTATCTAGAATAAGAGCCAGTGGTCTCCACAGCGGTAGTTAGTTCAAGTCTCTACCAAGTCATTGCAGTGTGGTGAAATGCCCTTGAAAAGGGTGGGAATATTAAGATAGTTGACAAGTTCTCAGGCTCACATCTGTTCTTATAACCGGTGCAATGTGAGCCACGCCATCGAAAGCGTGTTATGCAATACTGAACTTCCTTTCAGACGAAACATGTTGATAGGAGTGCGGTAATAAGTCTGAACACTGCAAAGCAGTGGTCAAACCCTAGTTACAGCCATGGAAGGATACTGACCGACATTTCGGATATCCCCGGAGTGATAGTCCACCATCTACAAGTACCACCACCACTGGAGTAAGTTTTCACTTCTTGTGCTATCAGAATTCCGAATGTTTTTTACATTCCAGTAAATAATGTAAACAGTTGTTTTTATTCCACCCTCCAAAATATTCAAAAAGGATAACAAATGCTGACGCGTGCACGGAATCAAATCTGGTAATGTAAGCGCATAATTATGGAATTGTTTACACAAGACAGTGGATGATCACGTGTTGCAAGATTCTCAAGGGAGACATGGCATATTAGATAAACGGAAAACATATTGAAATAGATGCAATTATGAATATTGCAATTGCAAAAAAGGAGACTCAGATGGATGAAAGTAAACTGGAATACATATAAAGTTACATTTATGTGGGTATGTACATACATACATATTTCTAATAATTTTTGCCTTACCAAATGTAGTGAAGACGGATATAAGGGCTAATTGTCTACTATTCACACACATACATATATGTATTTCTCAAAGCAGTAGTGTATGCGTACGTACATATGTACATATGCATATGTTTGTAATCAAGTCCTTTTATTGATGTTAAACTATTATATCTGTCTTATTGCAATTCCACAAAATCAATCAATAATCGCATAAATAAATATTTTCAGTGACATTAACAACGAGACGCCATTTAAACAGCAATCAAACAAAGCATTTGGATCAATAAAATAAACAAAAAATAAATATAGTCCATGTAAGTTCATATAATCGACAGCAATAAAAATTACAGACGTAATATCTATACTAATATTATAAAGAGGAAAACTTTGTTTGTTTGTTTGTAAAGAATAGGCTCAAAAACTACTGGACCGATTTTAAAAATTCTTTCACCATTCGAAAACTACATTATCCAAGAGTAACATGGATTACATTTTATTTTGGAAAAAAATAGGGCTCCGTGAGATATTTGGATTTTTCGGACACAAACTGAAAAAAATCGTATATATAAAATAAAGTCAACTTTTTGTGTGTGTTCGCTAACCGGCCGTGTCTGCACCGAATTAAACCAAACTTACACACATTGTTAAGAAGGTATTGAAGATGGTTTCCGTATAGTTTGGATACCTATTGGTGGATAGGGCTCGAGATATAGGTCAAAACGTGGACCCGGGTAACCTTCGGATGTGTATGTACAATATGGGTATCAAATGAAAGCTGTTGATAAGTGCTTTAATACGGGGTAATTTTCATACCTATTGATGACTAGGGTCTGGAAATATATGCCAAAACGTGGACCCGCCGTGTCTTTGAACCGAATTAAACCAAACTTACACACATTGTTAAGGAGGTATTGAAGATG
The DNA here is from genome assembly GCA_037575425.1 of Anastrepha fraterculus. Lineage (NCBI taxonomy): Eukaryota > Metazoa > Arthropoda > Insecta > Diptera > Tephritidae > Anastrepha > Anastrepha fraterculus. Next base: position 24,861 of record JAYXIM010003856.1, read on the forward strand.
GTTTCCGTATAGTTTGGATACCTATTGGTAGATAGGGTCTCGAGATATAGGTCAAAAAGTGGACCCGGGTAACCTTCGGATGTGTATGTACAATATGGGTATCAAATGGAAGCTGTTGGTGAGTGCTTTAGTTCAGAGTATTTCCATCCGCTCCGTGACTAGGGTCTCGAGATAGAGACCAAAACGTGGAGCCTAGAATGTGTTTGTACAATATGGATATCAAATTGAAGCTGTTGGTGAATGCCTTAGTACAGAGTATTTTTCATGCCGCTAAGTGACTGGGATCTCGAGATATATGCCAAAACGTGGACCCGGGTAACCTTTGGTTGTGTATGTACAATATGGGTATCAAATGAAAGCTGTTGATAAGTGCTTTAATACGGGGTAATTTTCATACCTATTGATGACTAGGGTCTCGAAATATATGCCAAAACGTGGACCCGTCGTGTCTTTGCACCGAATTAAACCAAACTTATGCACATTGTTAAATACATAAGTATTGAAAATGGGTTTCGTAAAGTTTGGTTGTAATTCGGAGCAGTGGCAACGGGTACAGCGTTCTTTTGAGCCAGCCATAATGTCGCTTACTTTTTTAACGCTTGGGGCGGAACTGAACTGTCAAATTGACAGTGTGAGTTACAATGTGTCAATATTTCTTTCTGATTTGGATGCCATAAGGAAAAAACGTAAGTGCAACATGTAAAAATTGCTTGTGAATTTTTTTGGAGTGGATTTTGGAACAGTGAATAATTTCTTACGAAATTTGAGAATTTAATGTGAAATCCGAATGAAATTATGTGTTCGTGGAAAAAACAATTTTTTTCGTTTTTTTTTTTTTGAAAAATATAAATGGATAATGGTTAAAAAAGCTCCAATGCTTAAGGGGGTATTCTAGTCTAGAAATTTGAAAAAATCGAAAATTTTTTTTTTCAAAATTCGATAGTCTAGGTATTCAAAAATATCTCCCTAAAAGGATTTTGCAAAATTCGAATTATTTTCGAAATTACAACTATTTTAGTGACGCGACAGCTAGACTGGTTTGAGCGGACGGCGAAATTCAAACGCGTTTTTCTCAAAACTCCTTTTGCTGAGGTGGTTGACACGATATCTGAAGTTCTATCTGACCGATCCCTTTGAAATTTGGTGAGAATCTTTTTCATACATCTCTTTATCACTGGAGCATTGGATTTTGAAAAATTTTAATTTGAAGTATTTTTAAAAAATTCGTAAAGGTCAAAAAACAGGGGTAAAAAAAATTTTTTTTTTCAAGTAGGCGCCATTTTGTGAATTTTTTTTTTTTTTTTTCGGCCGAGGCTCAAGATGTAGCGACATCTTTACTAATTAAGAATTTTCTTTGTTTGTTCGATTTAGATCACTACAAGGGTTGGAATCATGTCAACCAGGGAGCACTGTTTGACTAGCAACCCCTACTTCACCGACCTGTCACTGGATGAATTTTTGACTTTTTTTTTTTTTTAATTTTTTTTATATACCTTAAACATCAATAAATATTATATAAAAAAATGGATAGTAAAAATGTTTTTAATTTTTCTTTTATCCTAGTTTGAAAAATACCCAAAAAGTAGGGCTCTAGACCAGAATACCCCCTTAATAAAACATATAAATTGAAACGAAAAATTCATGGATGATCAGGAAAAAAGACGATTGTTTATTCATATGCGTTGATTTGAAATTTAAAAACAATCTTCTTTTTTCCTGATTTTCAATTTATATTTTATATTTACTCAAAAACAAATAGAAAAACAAAAAATATTGTTTATGCCAAAGCGCTTGAATAAAGAATAAAGAAATAAATAATATGAAAACCATATATTTTCTGTTCTAAACCATATCTATTCTATTTTAGTGTGCCCAGCGAAGGGGGCCGGGTTTGCTAGTAAATAAATAAAGCAAAAAAGTTGTCTTACCATTCGTTTGAGACTTTTATTTAGAAATCCAGTGATCGAAATCATAGAACTTATGGAGAGACGGTTCATTTAGAGAAAACGTAAAAATTTCGCAAAAATCTACACATATTTACTTAAATACAACAGGTGCTTACAACCGTTTTGGGTGCTTAGCCGAGCGCCTCTTCTTATTTGTGGTGTGCGTCTTGATGTTTCGGTGTTTATAAGCTTCTTCATGACAGAAATACATTAAAAACCTTTTCTATCAATTATTGTTTCATGCCCGTGGTCTCGCTCTCCCGAATGTTAGCCACGAACCAACCCATTCGACTACGGCAGCCACCGTTTAGAAATGGACTTTATCTAACATTTCATTATTAAAATGTTTAATTTACGTCGGCCGCAATCCACGACGTATTAAAGAAGTATTACGATTAAAGTTTTTATCGACTAACAAGACTCATCTATTTAAATTTAGATAATACTTGGGGTTACTAAAATCTTTCACGAATTTAACTTCCTCGAGGGACTATCGAGAGAATGTTGGGTTTGAGATATCTCTTCTCAAGTAGTTATTGAATTTAAGAGCGTCATTATTTCGATCCGACGAAATTTGATATGCTTTCAATCGTCAAAAGGAAAAAGAGTTGTGAAATTTATGAAATGGAAAAAGAATAGACAAACGCCGACTTTATGGGAAACAAAATTTGTCAGCAAGCCTCCGATTCCTACAGATAAGAATTTAATCAAGCAAACAAAACTACGATAAAAAAGTAGGCTGTATTCCAATTGACAAAGATCGACATCCGAAAAAAAATTTGCAAGCACATGCCATAACACTTATATGATCCTGATAAAGAACTGATTCATTTATTGAAACTCCTTCATCTACAATGTTGCATGTTCGAAACAGCAAATGTTGTGAAGAATACATCCACTTCGGTAAAAAGTCAAGGAACCAACAAAAATAATTTATTGAAAAAAAAAGGTTTTTATGATGATTCATTGAAAAAAAGGCTTTAATAGGTGAATGTGATGGTGTTCGAAGCTAATGAGGAACGTTATAGAATAACCAAACCTTTACTATGTCAGCAATATGCTTCGGATCGTTATTCTGCTGAAAGTAGTAACCATTTCCTACAGCTAATCCTTCAGCGCTTTGCTTCAAATTTCTTCTGAAGATATTAAGGTATGCATATTTGTCCATAGTGAACTCAATGAACTCCATTCTTCCTCCACTTTTACTAGCCATGCATCCCCATATCATTGCTCCACCACCTCAATGCTTCACAGTAGGCTCTACATTGCACTTATCGAGTGCCGTACCCCTTTTTCGCCACATAATTTTACGAAACATAAATTTTGCGAATTTTGTCAGTGTAGACGGTCTTTTTAAGACTTGTTGTACATTTTGGGCAATTTTGGATGCTTATAGTCGGAGATTCTTCTGGACACTTTGAAAATAGGTCTCAAGTTTCATGATGTGTTAATTTTTGGGCGTCCTGAACGCGGCCTAGTGTCTTTGTGTTTTTTTTATCAATAAACAATGTTTTGGGGACTAAACTCTGATGGTGGGTGCATCGGTCTCTGGTAGAACCAAAGTTTGTATTCTTATTCAGAAAAACCTTTCTAACCGAACAATCACTTAATTGTATCAACGTATCACAAAAGGGTGTTATAGTCTACTGTAGGAAGTTGGACGATCGGCGAGTGAGGATGCACGAACATGAAGAGGCTACAGGTTAATCACAGAGATCAGCGATTTTAGTTCTGCAAAACTGTGAATATGGAAAGCATTTGAAAAATTGGTGCTGTGTTTTCTCCTAATTGACCTGCAGTGGAGTCAGTGTACTTTTAGTGAAAAATTGTAGCTGAAGAACGTTAAGATGCGTCGCACGCCCAAACGATCATGGAGACACTTTGTTTTAGATGCGCTCAGTATCATGAATTAACGTCGATTGAATTAGGAAGGTAATGAGCGACGGAGCATCGGCGTTCAAGCTCGCAGACTCAATGGCAAAATTGTATGAATTAACTTATAAATTGCTCACACATATTTATTTGTTTATTTACTTAAGTCTTATGTAACAATAGTTGAATCAAACTACGAGAACCAATGCAATATTAAAATTAAGCTTCCATAATTTGGAAGTATCTTTACAGATTGTAGCATACATATATTTTATAAGTATTAATGTATTTATTTCTATAAGGCAATACCTTCTACTTGTTAAGATTTAATTTAAAGTTTTCTTACATATATGGCAATGCCTTAAAATTGTAATGACTACTAGATCTCTTTTTCCAAACGCTAAATTTGAATTTTCTAATAGGATTGCTTTTGCCTATAAAAAGCCTGCGCGCTTTTGGAAAAGTAGACATTCCGTTTGGTATTCGGCGGTGAGCAGAGCTTAGGTGCTTGCCAATGACCCTGATTCAATTATTAAAGGTTTGCTCACTAGTGACATTCGAATTTTGACACTCCCTTACAAAGGTTGTATTTAAGAAGGTGCATAAAAAGGTAAAAAATAAATCTTTTTTGGTAAAAATGGTAGCAAAATAGTATTTTGTTACTTAAATGGAAACAATCTGCGAACGGTTTAAAAAATAAATTTTAATTAATATTTGAATGTAAATAATGGTATCGATAGAAGTGATTAGCGGAAATTGCCAAGTCTAATATTAAAACAAGAAATTATTTCACATAATTCAAGATTTTATTTTGTGAATTAATTTTTAAATTTAAAATCAGTCGCGAAGTTTCGCCAATGTGAAACTATTTCGTTAAAAAAATATAAATAATTGGCACGTACAATTCTGTTAGGTGTTTCGCCGAGATCCTCCTCTTCTTAAGCTTCCTCTGGACACTTCATCCATCCATGGGGAGATGGGCTCATTGGAAACAAGTTCCGTCAATCCCAACTTTTTTATAATGAGGTCTGAAATGTTATCGGTCGCGTCGGGACTATTCAATTATTCTCCCTGCCGTAACGCTTTGGGAAATGCTAGTTGTTTGCAAAACATGAATTCCGTCTAAATCACCACATCGTAAGAAATAAAGCTATGTAAATTGGATCGATGATGGATTGCCTCAATTACTCTATCATGTCCTGACTTAAGTGATATGTATTTCATGTCATACTACCATAGTCCTGAACATACCGATGAAAACTCTTTAGCGAGTTGTTGCTCGTAAGCAGACAATATTGAAAATGAAATGTTTTTTCTACAAATTTTACTTTTCCTCCACTTTTACTCAAAATTTACAGAGCTACCAACCCAGGGTCTTGCTAAGGGAGCTGATTTGTCAAGAGAGAACGAGAAAGCTGCTTACTGAGCAAACCTTTTATCATTGAATCATGAGCAGAGTTTAGGTGCTTGCCAATGACTACCATTTCTGTGGACAACGTTGACTGGCGCTTCAAAACAGGTGTTGCTCTTGCTCGCGCAGCTTAGCTTAATAATCGAATTTGGTTTCCGGAGTTTTTATTACGGTTAAAAATACTAGAGTTATATTTTATAATAAATTAAATTACGTTTTATAATAAAATAAATACAACTTTACAAGATTGAATATATCTGATTCAAATTAAATGTGAAATTTGTTTAGGAATATTATAAAATTAGGCTTAGACGAAAAAAATCAAAGGCTAAAGAATTTAAGAAAGAATTCAGTTATCTTAAAGCTCTATAAATTGGCACACTTCGAGTATTTCCTGCTTCCAACTATAAAGAGCTCACTAGGCAGATGAATGACGACTTCGCCGATGAAGTAAACAGCTACATATTTTGAGCTCAAAGATGAATCGTGTTACTCAGAGAGTATAAAAAAATGGGAGGAATTAAGAATAAAAAATTTACTTTAATAATTAAATCATTCTTTACTGAAATTTTCTAGAAAATATTAGCCACCCTTGGAATGTATGTTATTGGCACTTATTAGCATGTAGATGAAAATATTTGTACCGCGCGTAATAATTAAAATAATCCGAATTTGTTGCTGATGCAAATGTATACAGAGTGGTACATCAAGTGATTTATTTTAAATAACTCAAGAAAATGAACAAAAATTAATTTCTTTCGGTATATTCGAGAGTGCAGACATTTCTATTATTTATGGAACTCGATTTCATTTAAATGGCTGCCTCGGCTGTATTCGCAGTAGAGCATCCTGCTATGCCAGTTTTCCAAGACCTTGCTCTATCTCACTACTAGCAGAGCCCGTTCGCATAACATGCATGTTCACGGAACTCCACAAACAGAAGTATAATACCCTCAAATCGCAGCACAGAGTAGAACAACAAGAATCGCCGAGAAGGCTGGCAACACGATCACTGAGCTTGGCGCGCACAAGATCCGATTGTGGCATGGCCTGTGTGGCCTGGCGCATTACCCTGTTGAAACTAAATATGACCCAAGTTCATGTCGTTAATTTCCGGACACAAAGAATTGTTTATAATGCCTCTATACCACTCACCGCTTACCGAAATGTCGCCTCCAGCAGCTTTTCTAAGAAAAATGGGCCAATGATGTCACCACTCTAAAAGTAACAACAAACTATCACTCCCTGAAGATAAATTGGCTTCTCGGCGATCATATGCGGATTTTCCGGTTCCCAGATGTAGTTGTTTTGTCAGTTAACATAGCCGCCGAGATGAAAACGTGCTTCGTCTTAACTGGTGATTTTGATTTATATTTAATAAACGCACTATTTGGACTACTCAGCATTGACTTTGGCAATAAGTTCGCAATATTTCCCAATGTGGCTTAAATTTAAAGCGATTAGTTTCGTCCCGCAGAAATGCGATCCTGACTTCCAGCGGGAAAGAGCTGTTACTGTCTAAATAACATACGTTAAAGATATACTACATAAACCACCCTGTATATAAGTACATAACTTGTGGCAGAAACTTCAGTATTTTCACTTTCCAAACGGCCGAGGCGTCATGCACTCGATGCATGAAAGAAGACTTTCTTATAAGCACACCAAAGTCACCCAACCGAATACATAGCCAAACAAATATAATAATCTCAAGGATGTAGCTCTATTATGGTACATCTTCTTAACCACCGTTATGTTCTTTTTGATATGTGGTGGTTAACATCAGACCCCACGCCAAGGCTTATTTTAGTAAAATTAAGGCTTTCTGAGGAGAATAGCAGTTGACTGAAGAAAAATATGAATGCAGCTTCATAAATTCACATACCAAGCATTATTGGAATTTTTGGTAAAATTATACTTTTTTTCATGCAATTTAATTGACAATATATGTACTTTCCTACTACGCAGTACTTTTTAATGTACATGCATACTTTTATTTTGTGATGAGTATTTAAAATAAAGAGCTCTGAAAACTTATAAATTGTTTTTTATATTCTCCGAATGCTTTTGCTTCTTTATATTTGACTTTGTGAACTTTATTTCTTTTTTAATATTAGACCACATAAACTTAGGCAAAACATACCAGATTTATCGATCACTAAAAGTTTAAATATAAATAAAAAGATAACGCAGGAAGTTCTTAAATATCAGTCAGTGCATAAGCTCGTGCGTTTTTTAAAGGTGGTTTTAAAATTAATAAAAATGATGTTTAAAGTATTTATTAATCAATAATATATTTTCCTTCATTATTTACAATGTCTTCCCAACGTTTAGGCAAATTTTTAATTCCCTGCTCCAAAAATATGTTTGTCCTTGGAGCCAAAATACGCTTCGATATCCTTTTTTATAGCTTCTTTTGAGGAGTAGTTCTTGTTACTCATATGGGATTGAAGTCCACGGAGAAGATGATAATCACAAGGTGAAATATCCCGAGAGTATGGTGGATGCGGCATTAGCTCCCATCCGAGCTCGTTCAGCTTGCCTAATGTTTGCCTTGCGCTATGTGAGGTCTTGCGTTGTCGTGGTGAAACAAAACTTTGCGTCTATTCACTAAAGACGGTCGATTTTTGATAAGTGCCTCATTCAGGTTTGATAGCTGATGGGAATAACAATCAGCAGTTATCGTCTGGTTTGGTTCCAGAAGTTCATAATAAACAATACCGGCCATATACCACCAAATAGACAGGAGAATCTTCTTCGGGGTGAATGCCATCTCTAGGGGTCGGTTCTGGTGTTTCATCTTTATCTAACCATTGGCGTTTGCGAACAGAATTATTGTAAACGACCCATTTTTCATCAGCAGTAACGATACGGTTCAAAAAACTTTCATTTTCAAGCCGTTGCAGCAGCTGAGAACATACATTCACTCTCTGTTGAAGGTTGGCGACGGAAAGTCTATGTGGAACCCATTTTCCCAGTATTTGAAACCTTTCCCAACTGAACCAAGGTGCCTGTGAATTGTTCCATGCGATGAATTTAACCTCTGAGCTATCATATCGACTGTCAAATTTGGCTCAGCTTCCACGAGTTCGAGCAAGGCGTCGGAGTTAAAGACTTCAGGACGACCAGCGCGTCGCGGCATCCTCCACGTCGCAGTTATCACTTCGGAATTTTGAGAACCACTTTTTGCGCAGTGCTTACACTCACGGTGTCCTCTCCGTGAACAGTGTTTATTTCTGCAGCAGCAGTTGTTGCATTTTTCCCACTATTATAAAAAAATATAAAATATGCCTCTTATACGCGTTCGGAGATTCCATTTCATTTTTTAACAACACGTGCTTCTATCCACGATTAAAATTACTTGTTGAATGCACAATATATCAAACAAAATATATACAGTTCCGTTATATTCCGTGAATAATTTTTTGTATGCAAAATCGTACAAAAGTGAAACTATGGATAAAATACGCACGAACTTATGGACTGACCTGATAGTAACAGCTCCACAAAATGTAAAAGAAATAGCAGAATTTTGTCAGACTCATGATTATTCGCTGGTGGTTGATGAAAGTACCGATTTGATTGCATCGAAGAATTTAGCTAAGCAGATTTTTGGATTCAGAGGCCATTACAAACCAAACGTCGTCTAGTATTTTTGAAGCTATAAAGACAGACAACTGCTCAGTTATAATGTTGTAATTCCAAACCTTTTAATTATTGGCTGCATTTTTCACAATCTTAATTTGATTTCATCTTCGGCATCGCAGGCAATGCCAAAGGAGAGGACAACTTTATAAAAGCAGTTACTCACCACTATTGAGATGATTTAAGTAGTAAAATAGAGTTTCAAAATAATCAAAAACTTCAAGAATATTTTGGAGCGGACTTACATCGCAAGAACTCTTGAGAAGTGGAAAGCTCTTCTGTATTATTTTACACTACGCGATTTTGAAAAAGGTGGAGAAGATGAAAATATTAATCTATTTACAAATGTTTTATCAAATCTTGTTTTAAAGAGGCATTTCATATGTCTAGCGTTTATTTTGAAAATTGTTAAGTTTTGTTGTTTTAAGTAGTTCGGTGAAAAAAATAATTGATATAAATACATGTTCCAGAAAATATCGGGAATTGTTCATTTAAAAAGCGCGCGCTACACACATGTCTAAATTTTTGTCTTGCTGGAATGTCGGTGCAAGTCTTTTGGATGGCCTCTACGGACGCAAAACAGGGAGCCATATCAGGCGAAAACGGTGAGTGATTAATTGTTAAAATGCGATTTCTAGTCAAAAAATCAGTCAGAAAAGTTGATCGATGAGATGGTGCATTATCATGCAACAAGCTCAGCTTCCTCCTTCACGGTAATGAGGACGAATTCGACGAATGCGATGGAACAAGCGCTTCAAAACGCCAAGACAGAAAATTGCATTGATGGTTTGGTCGTGTTGGCACGAGCTCATGGGAGACAATTCCAATTCCCCGATTTTGTGGATGGTGGCTCGTCTGGGGCCTTCCGTTCGGCACTTTGACGCTTAGTTTCAATTTACAATATGTTGGAAGCGCTACGTTTAATCACCAGTTACAATGTTGTAAAGGAAGTTCTCGCCTTTTTAATGAGGTCTTTTGAATGTTGAATTCTGAGCAATTTTTAATCCTCATTTAACTTGTGCGTAATGAAACGTGCCCAAACCTTTCGTAAGCCCAAATGATGAGTTAAAATGCGATAAATCTATGTTTTGGAGATATTTAACTCCGATTCCATGATTTTCAATGATTATTTCGGTTCATTTTTGATAAATTTACAAACTATTACGATGGAGTTTTCGGTGATTACTGATTTTGGGCGGCCCGTATGTTCATTGTAATTTATCTCCTCACAGCCATCTCTGAAACGTGTATACCACTCATGAGCTCTGGCACAAGATAGACAAACATCGCTATAAACTTTTTTCATCAATTCAAATGTTTCGATAAACGTTTTACCGATTTTAAAACAAAATTTGATATTAGCTCGTTGTTCGAAACTCATTTTTGTACCGATGACACAGACATATTGACACTTTAGAGGCAATAATTTCGTTTCCACTGAACCGAATGTCACCAAGCTTTCCCAGCTAGGAATGTAACTTCCAACGCAGTAACTCATTAAAAAAGATGGTGCCCCCAAAAACATTTTTATGACGCGAGTCTTGTTTATTTTGGATTTCACTTTGTGACAATCAAAGAATTTGTCTTACATTTTATGTTTTGAATGGGATTTCGTGTGCCGAAATATTGAAAATGTTGCAGAAAGCCTATGGCGAGTGTGCTTTAACAAAAACACAGATTTACGAGTGCTGTGACTTTTTCCTTTTCCCAAATTGTGAGTAGCAATTTAAGCCACTCCGCGGACGCCGCTTTGAGTCGATTGAGGCCATTAAGGAGAATTCGCTGAAGAAGCTGCAGAAGATCTGTTCAAACGCGTTTAAAAGGTGCTTTGATGACTGGACTAATCGTTCGAACGGAGCCTATTTTGAAGGCGCCAAAATAAATGTTGATGATTAAACAATTAGTTTGCGTTTTATTGAACAATTCCGGTACTTTTTTGACAGTTTGTATGTGGTAAAATACGTCACTTCTAACTCCCTATAACCTATGCTATGAGAGCCCATTTCATTCATTTTGTGGCACTTTATTCTTGCCTCTCGAAACTATTTTAAAACTAGAGATTTTTGTGTTTAAATTTATTTATTTCTTTGTAAAGATGAAAAAATAATTCTTCAAACAAATTAATTTACGTGTATTTTATAATAACACTGGGCAAGCTGAAAATTCGGGCATAAGTTTTGAAAGGTAATCTTATTTAACCCAGTTTTCGCTATAACGGGACATTGAGAAGCCATTTAATTTTTAATTTTTTTCTTGTTGAACAATTTTGTTTAAATTTAAACTTTTTAATAAATAATTCCTTATTTTTTAAAGCTATGCCACTAAAATATTGCACAGGACTGTTTATTTTTTTAATTTATCCTCACTTATTTCTGACAATTATCAAAATCTAATCACTTTAACATATGAAGTCAAGTTGGTTCTAAATGAGCTTTCAGTGGTCCAAGGCCCATTTTCAAATATCATTAGCTGGAAAACTAGAACCAATCCGACCAAAACGAAAGACGCCTCGAATTAGAGGTAGTAGTCTGGTAACTTATTTTGAAAATTTCGAATTTCGGTTTTTTATATATTTTGAAAGTGCGATATATTGGTAATATACTGTACAAATTTTAGACCGAAATTCGAAATATTGACGAAATTATAGCACATACATGAGAGCGGCTCGTACTTGCGCGGCTCAATTGCTAAAACTTTAAACGGGTTTTTCTCAAAACAACGTTTTTCCGGATGGCCGTCGTGAAAACAAATTTTCTATCTAACGGATTGAGCTGAAATTTAGATATGTTTTTTACACATCAATAGCTCTGGCGGGTAGTAGATTTAATTTATTTCGTACCAAACTTTCCATTTTTTAGTCCGATTTCCACTTTAAAAAAGGCAATTTTCTTACGAAGTCCACCATTTTGTTATTTTTTGTCAAAATCATTTGATCTAACTACCCGCCAGAACGACAAGCACACTGATTAATAAGCAATTTGTGTTTTCTGTTTCAGATGACCACAAGTGACGAAATCACGCCGGCCAGCCACTATACCTCTTTTTTTTGCCGCTTGCTGCAGTGTACAAAAATAGTATCAAAACATTAAAAAAAAAAAAAATTTTTTTTGTACACCTTCTGATACCTTTAATAACTTATCAGAAAATCAAACCGATTGAATTTTATTTTCCCTTCCAAAATATGTCCCAAACATGGCCTCAAAAAACGTGTAAGTTACCAGATTACTACCTTAAGTGAAGTCAACTAATAAAACATTTGCCCAAAAATAGAGTGGCAAATAAGTGTATTTCTCTTACGGCCTTAGAAAAATCCGTACTGGATTTGCTCATTCTCGAACCACTGTGCGTTTGTTGGTTCGTTTAAGTAAAGTTACACTCGTTCCATCGCCAATGCACTCGTGTACACTTCATGGCCAAATAACAACAGCGGCGTTGCAATTCAATGACGCCATAAACCCACACATATAGACATTCATAGGTGCATACCTGATCGATTCAATGCTCTCACCATGGCGTTGGAGTGTGTTCACACACTCTTTGTGCGGCTTCAAAAACTTTTGGAGTGCAGCATTGCCAGAGGCTTAATTCTAAGTCAATTTGCGTTTGCAGGGATTTGACTGCATTATATAAAGTTAGTTATTTTCATTCTTTTTGCTGCTTTCCAGACCACCATTTTAATTGATTAGATATCTGCTGGGCTGTGATTCGTTTTATGATGGTGTACATACATATGTACATACATATGTGCGTATGTAATTAGTATATTCATGTGTGCTTTGAAAACTGTAGACAAATATGGAATTGCAATGCGATTATTTATGTATGTCAGTACGATATGCAATATTTAGATAAATTTCTAGTTACGTTTTTGCGTTCTCGCCTGTGATTCGCAAAATATATAACCTCTAATGAAAGATAACGCAATGGCGCCATTACTGCAGTGGCGCCACAAAAACCAATCACTGTCGCGATAGGCGTTGTTGTTGTTATTGACATTGTCGAGCCTGAGTACTCATTGCGACAGGCGTAGGCGCCAACCACTCGCAACTGCAGGGAATATGCACCCTTACGATGGTTTCATTTTCAAATATTTATGTACACACATATATATGTATGTATGTGTGTTTACCGACGCATATGTATGTATGTATGCATATAGAATCCATGTCATAGATGAATGAGTTAAATAGGCAGGAATGAAAACATGCAAGGCCTGGACATGTGCGGACATATGTATGTACATATGTATGGGCATAAAATCCTAAAAAACTAAAAACTCGCATTTATCTATCCTTATTTTATAATCCTAATATTAAATCACTTCTTGACTTTTATTTATCTATTAAGGCGCTTTATCCTTTCTAGGATGCAATTCTTTGGAAGTTCCTAACATCTTAAGGTTACATTGATTATAAATTATAAAAAGGTATAAAAAGTTTCATGCAAATTGCAGCGTTAAACTTAGATTCGCTATAATAGGTTCACATATATATAAGTAGGTTATCTACTTTTTCGGGCTTAACTCTCCATCCATAATTAAAAAGCGGGATAACCCATTCAAACTTTCTCTCCCGAAATCCGAGGTAATAAAATAATATTTGATTATAACCATACCTTTTTGCATATAACCCAGTGTAAAAACTAAATAAAGGCCTGTTACCGTCTATAATAAAATGTAATTTCGCATGCGTATAATTGTTTGCAACCACAGCAGACGTCGTTTACGGATTGCCCTCCAACTGCCTATTACTAGCAGCAAATTGCACAATAAAATTAATTATTGCTTCTCTTTGACTTTTCTTCATAATAATTAAACCAATCAAAAACAATAAAATATTCCACCGAACCAATTTTTATGAAGCAAAACAATTCAAATCAGTCTTGACAGCTGATTGCCCATTTTGGAGCTAATCACTGCGTATGTGAACGAACTTTTAGATTTGCTCTTTTTAATATGACTGTTTGTTTGTTTTTATTGACTGCTTATAAAGTTGATTTATTGAAATAACCCTCTATTCCTTCTTCGGGTCTTCCGGAGAAAAGGCAGTGAACTTTCGGCGCAGTGAAACCAGGGCCATGGGCTAAAAACGCATTTGCTCCGAGCTTTGAATTATATTTCAATTGAATGTATGGTAAATTCCGATCTATTTTACTTGGCATTTAGATTCGAAATACCAGGCATGAAACCTCAAACGATAAAAAAAATTGTATAACAGCGTTCGCTCTTCGGCAGACATTCCTCCATTTATTTATGGAAAACATCAAGCCACACAACACAGCAGGAGGAGTTCTGGCAAACACTCGAAAAGGGTGTAACCGCCAAATATACATATGCACATACATATATGAACAAAATTGGGAAATATTGAAAACCTATTTCCAAAGTGGTGAGTCTTATTCTTCTTTTCTGATTTTCACATCGGTGGCCACGTCAATAAGCAAAATTGTTGGATTTGGGGCTCAGAAAATCCACACGTTACTGTAGAGAAGCAAATGCATCCACAACGAGTCATTGTTTGGTGCGGTTTTTGGTCTGGCGGCATCATCGGGCCATTTTTTTCGAAAATGAACGAGGAGCCGCGGTTACAGTAAATGGCGAGCGTTACCGTGACATGCTCAACGAGTTGTTTCCAAAAATTGAAGAGAGTGACATGGACGACATTTGGTTTCAACAGGACGGTGCAACATGTCACACTGCCAAAGTTACAGTCGAACTTTTGGCTACCGTTTTTGAAAACCGAATAATCAGCCGAAATTCCGATATCAATTGGCCGTCTCGGAGCTGTGATTTAAGCCCGTTGGACTATTTTTTGTGGGGAGCCGTTAAGGACAAATGCTATGCGAACCATCCAGAGACGATTGATGCTTTAAAACTCGAAATCGAAGTTGCCATTCATAAAAATGGAACCCAAACAATCGAAAATGTGCTTAAAAATTGGGTTGAGTGAATGGCCTACTGTAAAGCCTGTCGTGGCAGTCATTTGAACGATACTATTTTTTATTCATAAATGACAATGTTCAATCTTCGAAATAAAAAAAAAAGTTTGAAAAAATATTGATTAGTTTTTTTTTATAGCCGATTCAAAAAGCAAATTTTACATGGCCCACCCTATAGATGGAAAATGGTTCACGCAGCTAAAGAAGGAATTGCGCCGTTATACCAAATTCCTTTTAGAGAAACGTTTAAAGAAAGGTAGATGAAAAATATGAAGTCATGTTAAAAGTTTTTAAAAGCTACTTAAAAGAGGAGACACTTACGACATATGGTCATGAACTATGCAGAATAAATCTTTTGTTGGAATCAAATCAAATATGTACAGAGAAGGCTTACAGATAATTTTAATGAATAGCGCATTTCCACCGATAAAGTAACTGACAACGACAGCACAGTTATGAAAGTAAACAACGAAATATTTGGTGTTAAAAGAATAATGACATGCAACCCACATATAGTAAATTTAGTGGTGGTAAATTCACCACTGGCAGACCTCGGAGTATATTTCTGTCATGAAGAAAGCTCCTCATAAAAAAAAATATCTGCCGTTCGGAGTCGGCTTGAAACTGTACGTCCGTCCATTTGGGGAACAACATCAACACGCACACCACAAATAGGAGGAGGAGCTCGGCCAAACACCCAAGAAAAAGGGTGTACGCGCCAATTATGTATACATATATACAGGGTGAACGATATGAACTTCTGCTTTTATCTGTAAAACAGCCATCAAAAGCATTTGCGTCTCAGTTTTGTTGAATTGTTTTTTCTGTGATGGAATTCAAACGTAATAGTGTGATTGCATTATATCTGGCTGGAAAATCACAACCAGCCATTGTTCGTGAGCTCAGTCACCTCAAAGTGAATAAAATGTTTGTGTATCGCACTATAAAACGTTACAATGATACTGGTAGCATTGCAAAACGCTATGGAGGTGGAGCAAAAAACACCGCAACAACGCCATAAATGGTTCGGAAAGTGAAGGCTCGACTTGAGCAAAATCCACGTCGAAGTGGAAGAAAAATGGCCAAAGAACTGAAAATATCGCAAGACAGCAGGTCAAGGCTTACAAGTTCCAAAGAGCACACGATCTTTCACCCCAGCAAAAAATTACTGTTTTCATATGTTTATTTTAATCTGGTAGATACTTTTATAGCATTTATTTTTTGGAAATGATATCCGAAATATGTCCACCCCGGCTGGAGTTACATGGTGCATTCGATCAGTCCAACTTTTGATAACATTTTCCAATAAATTTAGCTGTATGGTGCCAAATTTGCAATAAATCAATTGTTAAGCGAGCTTTAGGGCAAGTTGGGCCATCTTGTTTGAACCATGTCGTCGATGTTAGCTGATTAATTTTTGGAAGCAGCATTTTTGTCGAAGCGTAATCTAATAGAAAAATATGTAGTCACGCCCCAACCAATTCAACCCCGACACATAGAGCGACGTCCCCATTTAAGCGGTGCCCAATTAATTTAAACATTCTCTGACTTTAATGAAATTTTGTGTATGGTCAGGATTGGCCCGTCACCCTTGTGAGCGGAAGTGTTGAAAGTTATCCCAATTCGATTAAATTTGGGTTACGTGCCTGGTTTTCTTATGAAAGCATAATCCGAATTATGGTGAAATACATCAAATGCACTACTGCCAAAAGCTGTGGATTGCAGCTAATTGCTATTCTAAAATCATTTAGTAAGAATAGATAGCATACATTCATGCTAAATTACTTTAAACAAACCACAACCAGGCAAGGGTGAATGTGTACATACAAAAAGCTTTAAGGATATGTAACGAATTAGACTGGTTACAAGGTCGGGTTTATTAGAAAGCAAAATTACTTAGAATCTAGTATGTGGATAAGGAGGGCTAGGGTTGTCATGGTAATTTTTAATAACAACAGATTTAATACTGAAAATAAAACTTACTCAATTTGTAATTTGGACGAGCTCGAAAACATATCACATTTCCTGACACGCTGCCCATTATTTTTGGTTTTTCGGAAAATTTACGTATTATAAAATGTTTCACAACTGATTGAGATTCTCAAAGAGGAAAATGATCATTGGGCTTAACTTTTGCGTTTTGTTAAATATAACTTTAGAGAGATTAGAGACTACTTAATAAAAGATTTTAAATGGTTTTAAAAACCGAAAACCGGTTAATTATTTGCACGAAAAATAAATCAACAGACGGCCGATGCCATTGTCCTTAAATTATTGTAAACATTTTTTTCTTATTTTTATTAATACTACAATAAGTAATTATTAAAATTTTGTATATATTACTTTTATTGGCAATTAATACTACTACTACTACTACTTGTGGCTATACATCTCCTAGCTTTGGACCTCAAATTGAGCTTGCGGACTTTGCCCCAATTATCATCGTTTAGAGTTTTATTAAATTAAGATTTTGTCATATTTTTTTCTTTTTGTTTCCGAGTATCAAACCCCAATAATTCAAAAAAATTAAAAGTAAATGCCATTATAAAAAATTATTTGAAAACATAGGTTAGCTGATATTAGCACTTAGAAATTACTTTGATTTATAATGCATGCATTCTACCGTTTAGTAAACGGCAATATTTAAACAGCGGACAAATTTTCATTGGCCGTTTTTCTATATAATGGAAATGAATCTAAGAGAAAGCACTAAGCAGAGTTGATTACTGAAAAAATAAAAAACATTGATTCATAAATCAAAACGTTACAGTCTTCTAGAGACAGCTTACAAAATAAGTATTTAAAAAAAAAACAAGAATTAAAAAAAATGGGATTGATTTTGTATGTTAGAATGGGGAAATTGTGAAAAATCTTTCACCAACGATTACTACACTTACCACTTTCAGTTTTACTGGTTTTGCCCACACGCGCTTGACTGTGCGGCGGTCGCTAAGTAAATAAATAAATAAGAAAACATCTACTTCAAATGTGTGAATGTTCGTACCAGTACCGTACGTTGGCTTTGATGCTAATTTATCTTTGAAGATCGCAAGATCGCATCGGTAACAAATTAAGTTGCATACTTTTAGGGAACTACACTTTTAACACTGGTGGCAAATGGTTGTTGCCCTTTTTGGTAGCGCGCTTGCCCCTTCGTTTTCAGGTGCAAGGTAATAGGCGAATATCGTTCCCGTGACAATAGAAACGTACAAATTGGCATAGGCCGAGATTGATACATTGATTGAAATCGTGCACGATCATTTACACGAAAACGAACATCACAGGTGATAATATTTCTTAAAAACAATACGGCGAACTTTTCCCTCGGTTGAAATATGATATTTTTCATTTACTACTGTGGGCAAAAAGTAAGGTTGATTTATTTGTCAAACTTCGCGGGATTAAAATTTCGCTCTAGTTATTTTTTTCATGAGTTGGAAGCACTGTTAATAACATCTGGGCCAACTTTCATGTGAATGTCATTAGTTATCAGTAATATATTTACACTTGTGTTTATAAAACGACCAAGAGTGCATTTTTCGATTTTTACAATGTCTGATTTGATTGAGCCATCAAATTTTGTTTGCGGAATGAAATTTCGGCTGCGGAAACGTTTAGCATGTTGCAGAAGGCATTTGGTGATTCGACCATGTCGCAGAAAAATGTTTGTAAGTGGTACAAAGACTTCAAGGAGGGTCGAGAACGTGTTGATGACTTGGAGCGCTCCGGACCATCGACGTCAACAGATGACCAACACGTCAATAAAGTGAAGGAGTTAGTGCTCAAAAATCGTCGGTTGACTGTTAAAGACCTTACTGATATGATCGGAATATCAGAAGGATCTGTGAAAACCATTTTGAAAGACCATTTGGGCCTACGAAAAGTCAAATCTCGTTTGGTACCGAAAACTCTCAATTTCTTGGAAAAAAGTCGTCGCGTTGATGTGTGTGAAACAATGCTTTCAGACTATCAGGACAAGCTCAAATGCATCATTACGGGAGATGAGACTTGGATTTATGCTTACGACCCTGGAACAACCGACCAATCAAGCGAATATCGTGCTAAAGGCGAGGCCAGACCGAAAAGAGCACGTCAAAGTCGTTCAAAAATAAAGGTCATGATAACAGTTTTTTTCGATTTTCGTGGTGTGGTGCACTATGAATTCCTTCCACCTGGCCAAACTGTTAATAAGGATTATTATTTGAGCGTTATGCGTCGTTTACGTGAAGCAATTCGTCTAAAAAGACCAGAATTATGGGCCAACAACTCTTGGGTTTTGCATCACGATAATGCACCGTTTCACACTGCACTCGTTCTTCGTGACCATTTCGCCAAAAATTCCACGCATATCGTTCCGCAACCACCGTATTCGCCTGATTTGGCTCCGTGTGACTTCTGGCTATTCCCAAAACTCAAGAGACCACTCCGGGGAACGCGTTTCGGGTCGATTGAGGAGATAAAAGCTGAATCGAAGAAGGTGCTGATGGTTATACCGGAAATGGACTATTTGGCATGTTTCGGGGATTGGAAAAATCGTTGGCATAAGTGTATTTCATCGAGAGATTATTTTGAAGGGGATGAAATTGATTTACAAGAATAAATAAAGATTTGTCATTTTACAACCAAATTCACCTTACTTTTTGCCCACAGTAGTATAACATCACTCACTTTCCTTTCTTGCATAGATAGGCGCTTTGCAAACAAGTAAATTTCCAGTAAAAAAATATTTTACTAATACTGCAATTTAATTTGCATTACCAGTAAAATTTAACAGATCACTGAAATTTTCTACTAGTACTGAAAATGCAATGCATTCTAACCAGAAAAGATAAATCGGCTAAGTACCTTTAACTCTTAGAATAAAAATGCGCCGTTTGTTGGAATTAGCAAAAAATTCTTCGGTTAAACACTTTTAGAAACATTGTAGCCTGATGCTTTGAATGCTTTTATTACAGCTGATATAAAGTTACGATTTTTAAAATATCTATTATGACCAGCAACAACGCAAACAGAAGAAGAAAATGTTCTACACTTACATATGTAGGTATGTGGTAAAGTACTGCAAAATAGCCAATGGCGCGACTCATGTTCTGTCTTAAACACTGCAAATCAAATACCTAGTCGAAATGAAACACAAAGACAAATTATCTAGAAACTCGTACAGTAATTGAAGACAGGTTTCGAAAATACAATAACCTTTTTTTTGAACAACGCATGGGCCACATTTTATCTGAACTCGAGAGCCGCCAGAAAAACGGCGAATTTCAAACGCGCCGAAATTTGATCTATTCAAATTTTCATTAAGAAATTATCTTTATTTCATTATACTTTTTTTCATTTGCAACATGAATTTGTGTTTGAGATAATCTGGTAGGCTTGGGAACAAAAAAACAAATGCAGC